>VXAZ01003150.1:2046521-2082043 GCA_013399875.1 Gymnorhina tibicen
GGCCTGCTGGCCATGCTGCTTTAGATACAGCCCAGGACAAGTCTGGCTTTCTGGGCTGTGAGCCCAGAACAGCTGGTACAGGGCTTCCATTCCCCATCCTCATTGGCACCTTCTGGCTTAAGAGCATGTGCTGCTTTTCACTCACTCTGCATTTTTATACATACTGTGCAAATTCTGGTCCAAATCTGACACAAAATTTCTGCCTCTTGTCCAGCCACTCAGATCTGCATTCTCTCAGCTGGCAAAAGGGACTGGATAGGAAATGGACTGTACCATGCCAACCCTTGGGCTTCCCTGAAAGAAAGGTTTTGGCTTAATGTTTGTGAATGAAATAACGCAGATTTCTTCCCATTGTTCATAAAACAATTTTAGTTAGGATAACAGCATGAACAGTGAATTTGTGAGAATTAAGGAGTGCAAAAGTCTCATCTAATAAAATACAACAATGTACAGCAGAATACCAGAGCACTAACACTGGAGATGCTTAGTGGAGTGAAAAAATAAATTTCGTAACTACAATCACAAACATTCTGTTTCTGGTCTTGTAGAAAATGATCTCTTTTCTTTCCTTCTCCCTTCAGAACCTTGTCTAGCAGTAGATACTATGCAAAGTCTTAAAAATATGATATTATACAAAAATCATGCTAAAATTACAGCTCCAATGAAACACAGGAATTTAAACTAAACTATGTGAAATGAATCAAATGGAAGACAAATTAAAATTAATTCTTTCAGAACACTGATGCATTCATGCATTTCCTTCCTGACTGATGCTGAGAAATGTTAAATTGCGAATTTTATTTGTTTTCACATTTAGATCTCTTTATGGCTTCACCATACGTATAGTTTTTCCCAGGGAGAGAGAAATACTGCAAATGCATCTTTGAAGAGTTTAAATTTTGTATCGTCAGCATATAGAAAACCAGAACAGATTGCTGTGAGGTGGCTCTGAGATCCCTTATTGCATTAGAGGGTTAGAATTTTGTAACCAAGGCCATGGGGGCAGAGCTCTGTTCCTTGTAGGTTCCCTGTGGGCACTGGGTTTGGTAACCAGTTATCCAGTCTCAGCAAGAACAGGAGAAAATCAAAAACAAAACCAAAATGAGATATACAATGAGATAAATGGCAAGATCTTTAGGCAGGTAAACTCCCGTCTGAAGGTCCCTTCAGAGACCAGTGCAATGCTAGACCTCCACTGTTGTACATGAACAAAGATTAATGTTTCTGCAGTGTTTCTTCTTCCCCTACTGCTGCCCTTGGTAATAGTTTGTAATCAACTGTTTAAACTAGGAAAGGGCCAGCTTGTACTGTGGTCGTACAGGGAAATTAAGCTTGTGGAGTCATGTTGTGTATTTGTTGCTCCCATTAAGGGGTGGTTTTACTCTCCATCAGACACCAGAAATTCCTCTAGTAGGGGTGAGGAAGCAGGGAATAGATGAAGAGAAAGTGACACAGGAAGCTGGACTACTTCAGTTCTGTCGTGCACAGAATTACTTTTCATGTGTTCATTGACAGATGGTCTTACCAGACACAGTTTTCATCCTGAATGAGATGACTGTGACACCTGTGCCTTTGAAGAACTAATTAGAACTACCATCACATAAAAATACCTTTTCCTGTGTCCCATCAGGAACTGAATGACAAAGGCTGCCTTTAGACCATGTCCCTGGCTTTCTTCACCTCCAAACCATCCTGAAGCTGCTATGTTCTCCAGAAATTACAAGCTAAAGTGAAGGAAGAGCCATCACAGCACAAGTCAAAGCAAGACTATCTAGTCCCCTTAGCTGATTTTTGACACCTCAGGGAAACAAACCGTTATGTGCAATTTGGGAGATGAGTGGCTCCATTTCTGTCAGACTGTGTTGCAAAAATCTGTCTAGAATGGTTGATTTCCTATGAAAGTTTGAACTTTAAGAAAATGGTAAGAAAATTATTACAACTTCACGTTGTATTTGTGTACTCATCTTTTTACACAATTAGTTTATTCAATATACCATGGCCCTCTATTCACTGCACCTTTGCTGCTGCTCATCACTGGCAGAAGGACCACACTCCAGAAGCAAATAGATATTTCATCATGAGACAGCAGGGAGAGGTTTATTTCTTGCTAGTTTGTTTGACAGTTCTCACTGCCTAACACACCATTGCTGGCCATCTGAGAGGCACCTGTACTTCTTGCTTTCGCAATTCCTCTGCTTTACAAAATCTCTGCCTCCCTTGGAAATAGAGTTATCAATGAAACAAACTCATTGCAGTCTACTTAGAAACACAGCTGAGCAGCCTTCCCAGCAATGCCAGGAACACTTGCCACTTCCAGTTGCACAGCAGTTCTTAACAAACCCCAGTGAACCCCCCACTCAAAACCACGGGAATTACTTAGTTCCCTTTTGGTGTATCATTCCCAGGCAGCAATTCTTTATCTGTAAGTACCAAATCTGTACAGAAGACACAGAAAGGCAAATGGGACAGCATCAATATCGGGAATGTCATACACTATCTATAAGGAATTAAGAAATGACATTCTCGTCTTTATGATAACTGACTCAATCCCTTGCCCATTGAAATGAAATTACACCACCCCTCTGCCTTGTTTTCCCTCTCACTTGTCTGCCCTTTTGACTCAGGTGCTTTGGTAGGGGAAAACACTCAAATGAAGCCACCTTCTCTGTCCCTTCTACTCCCCCACCCCAGAAACACAACAGAAAGGCCATCCCGACCAGGGCCTGAGAGGGAGAAAGAATTAAATTGATGACTTCTCCATTAATTTGCTTGCTCTCCTAGCTCTGTTAAATGAAACGTGTGTGCTGATACTTGCTACCAAACACATGTTCCAAAATTATTTTTGCTACAGTTAATTTATAGCTATCAGATAAAGCATTCATTTGCTTATGGTGTATTTTATGGGGAATAGGGGTGGAAGGGGAGGTGTATATATAGTTTTTATATATAGGGTTTTACATATTTATAAATACATACAATATGTAAATGAACTGTATTGTTCAATTTAGTCATTGAATTGAATTTTTCTCATTAAAAATAAATAAAAAAGAGAATTGGTAAGATTAGAACACAGGAAACAATTAAACAATTAAGAGTGGTAACAATTTGGAATAATAGCTAAGCCTTCTGCATATCTTGAAAATACTGCCTCCAGAGAGAGCATTCCATTGCTTTCAGTTAAATCTAGCTCATGCCCAGCAATCACTTGCACTACAAGAAGAGTGGAAGTAATATTCATTTAAAGAAGAAAAAAAAAAAGATTAAGACCTAGATTTAGATTAGTTCAAGGAGCAAAGGTATATAAATAGCAAAAGCCAGAGGTGACATGATGAAATAAATACAAAACATGTCAGCATTCTGCTTTTTATAAAATAATATAAAAATACCGTGCTAGCCAACTAATTACCATTTCATTTTTTCCTGAAGTGTTTTCCCACTCAGATTGTCCATTTGTTCTTTTTAAGCTACTACTTCAAACACATTCAATTATATGATTGCATTTGTAACACATATAGTAATGCAATTGGCATTAAACGGAAAATCATGTTCAGAACAAAAGCTTTAATTAGATCTAAATATAGAATTATAGTGCCACTAGTCATTTCAAAAGGCTTTTGAATCATCAAAGGTTAATTGTCAAGATAACACTGACATGATTAAAGGGAATAAATATGTCACATTGATTTGGCTCAGCATTAACACACTAATACACTCCCTCTAAATCAGACTACTGAAAGTAGATTCTTAAAAAAACTATGAAATTATTTCTTCCATCCCAGGGATTGTTGTCCTAGATAACTGCAATGCTGTTAGTCTGAACAAGCTGTCAATATATGAAGGTATTGCACCGATTTAGCAAAGCAACTGCTAGACTGGGAAATCCCACAGGGTTTTAGCACTTTCTGAGCCATTTTGCTTATACTAGCTTTTAAAAATTTTTAAAAAATAGGAAAACAAAGAGGCATGTAAGAGATGAAAGTGAAATGAGTTAAAATTTTTCATAGGAGTCAACTTTAGCAAGTACTTAGGTGTGAAGTGGCTCAGCAGGGAAGCAGTCAATGTTTGTCTGACATAGCTGTACAAGATGGTACAGGACTTTTACCTTTATCCACCCCTCTGGCAGTGGACTGAAGTTCTCCGAAGGACCATGATTGATTTAGACCCTTATGTCTCTTAGGGGCTGGGGCGCATTTGATTCACAGCAGGAGCACAGATTCTTGTTTAATATTCATCAAAAGAATATTGGGTTTGTACACGTGCAACTGCTCTCCAAGTCAAAGCAGCCAACGCGCAGCTAGAGATAATTAGAGGAATTCACCACGTGGCTTTAGCTGTGTATCAAAGCAAAGTGTAAAGTAGATGCAGCTACAGATCCCCATAATATGGTCCAGCAAATGGCAAGTAATGTCTCCTATGACCTGCTTGTCTTTACATCAGGAGAATTAGTATGGAACCATTAGAAAAATAGAGACTGAAACTTTTAGACATGAACATTAGTCCTTTTTCATATTTGGTAGATTTGTGAAATATTCATGAAAATAAGAAGCTTTAGGGGAGACAAGGGGACTGTGGCAATGAATCCCACTATTTCAATTAATAATCACAATAAAACTAATATGACTTTATGGTTTCCTACTTATTTTTGGACAGACATGAAATCATATATAAGTCTTACTGGATAAAATCTCAGAAAATTTTTTTGAAAGCACAATAGATAGACTCTGTGAGAAACTGCATAATTCTTCAGCCATTGTTCTCTGTGCTGAAAAGCCTTAGAGGTTACTCATTGTTCCTGTCATCGGTTTTGTTTGTCACATTAAAAATAAATCAATCCCTTTTCTGCCATATGAGAACTTTTTCTAGTCTGAACTTCTTGTCTCCACAATGTGCCCTCAGCTTGGAAAAGAAATCCAAACAGTGACACACTCTTTCTGTTACTAATTCTACAAAGTATGTTCTTGTTTAACTTCTCCTGGGACACTTCTGGAGAGCTGCTGTGCATTATTAAGATAACGAATGAATAAAATAAAAATTCTCAAATTCTACGTAGAGCTTGCAGAATTTCAGTTTCTTCAGTGGAGACAGCATTTCAAAGTCCAAATTTGTGTGCTTCTTGTTCTTTTTGTATGAGTTTGGGATCAGAGTGTATTGTTGCCCTTTGTATTCAATACATGGCTTTTTTGCCTTCTTATCTTTTATAGCAAATCCATTAATTTAGGTCTTAACAGTACTGGATTTAAATACATACATATCTGATTGCATAATTTCTGCTTCAATTTGAGTAATCAGTCACACTTTACTACAGTTTAAAATACATATTTAAACTTTCTTCATCATTATCTGCAAAGCCTCAGAATAAAATTGCTTTGTAAGCAGTGGATGGAACATTGCCTGGAAAAATGAACAGAATAGGAAAGGTGCATCAGCAAGTGGAATTAATTATTTTCTGTTTCCTTTCTGATTCAGCATGGCCAAATACGCTGAGCAACTGATAACAAATCAAATAATGCCAAGGTGGAAAGGTGAAAAGTGGAAAATAATGACTAAGCAGCAAGTCTATGCTTCAACATATATTTCTTTTCTTACCACCTACCATGTGAGAAATTAGGTGTTATGATTTTTTCAAGCTTATTCTTGGTCAACATGTTCTCCAACCATTTATTTACAAAAGCAAGATAACCTTCCAGTTTAACTGATGGACTACACAAAGGGTCAGCACTGCTTACCATCACACTCATATTAGGAGCATAGAAGCAGGGAACACAATATTCTAAGAAGCATTAAAAATTAGTGCTCTATTCATCATACATACTTTCTGCTGACTGTTTTAGTCTGCTGACTAAAACAACTCTGTAAGTTTTGAACAAAACCAGTTTTTAAAATTTTCAATTCAAAGTTTTCAAAATCATGAACATCAGCAAATCTCACCTTTTTCCCGGAAAAAAAGCCCTGAAAAGTAAAAAATAATTATGTTTTTGAGAAACCAAATATTTCAGTAATCAAAAGGATCTTATTTAAGAATTCCTATCATTAAGCCTCATGAGAATTCATTGTCTCAAGTGTCCTTGTTTTCCTTAGGTCAAAATCCCAAGCATGATTCAATTTCCCAGTATGGATTTCATGTGGGTACTCTTCAGTGTAACCTCAGATGGTTTACCCAGATGGAAAAACAGAAAACACAGCTGGGGCTTTATCTGAATCAAAGAACTTCACCTATACAGAAAAGCATGGCATGAGAAACCTAACAACAGTTCCTGTGAGTACCTCTGAAGTAATCTTAGAGATTTTTTAAAGTATTGTTGAATTTCTGAATTTTTGTCTAGTTCTTCCATAAATAAAAAAACCTAAAAACATTGGCACAAAATGATAGGAAACAAAGTTAAATGTTCTCAAGGATTCATTGAGTTCACAGTTTCAAGCAGACACACATAAATTCCAGAGAAGTTAATCTACCGTGGTTTCATCTTTTAGTGGTGCAGTTTCATAATGGAGTCTAAAAGAGACAAAACAGCAAATGAACAATGTGTATGTTCTGCAGCACAAGAACCATTTTCCTTGACAAATATTCCCTTCTCTGTTGCAAAGGCAGTATCTTAAATTCTGGCAAATTACGGAGCCTGCTACAAGGCATGTTGACACATATGCCACATTTTCTGCCAGTAATGGCTGGAAAGGAGAAGACATCTGCTGAGGGAAATGCCTCATGGTGGAGAATAGATGATGTAAAATCTGTAAAAGATGGGGCTATTGAATATTTTAATGTTACCTGCTCCATAATTTTTGACTGATTTTGTCCACTTCACTGATGCTGTAGTTTGAAAAATTTTGAGAAATACAGAGCTGCAACCTGTGAATGAGATATAAGCTTCCCTGTGGTGATAAACTTTTTAAAAAATAACCCTCAATCACTTTTTAAAAAAACAGCTAATGCCTCTTGTAGAGAACTTGTAATATCAAAATAATTGCTGTGTGACAACCAATTCTGAAAAGACAAGACCTGCTCAAGTGCCACCCAACAGTGAGTAGTTCTCCAGTCTGTAATGACTAGACCAAGTCAGTAAATAAGAAATAATTGCTAAACTGCAATATATGCAACAGCTGTCTGTGTTCTAGATGTCTGTGAGAGAGGGCTCGGGGGAGGGCAGAGGGCAGAGCAAAGTCATGGTGCACTACGTCATTTTTTTGCCACGGTCCTGGTGATCTCTGTGATTAACTTGCTGGGCTCCTCAGCAACTGAAAACTTCTTAGTGAGTGGATATTCCTAATTTGTCCATAAAACAGAGTACGGAGAGAGGACCCAGTTTTCAATTCTTTCTCTGCAGCAAAACTCAGGTAGCTGTGAAAGAACAATTTCTTGTCTCTGAAATTCTTGCCACTAGAGACTTGTAAGGTTTCTTATTTTTGCTTCTTCCTTCCAAAAGTGTAATACCACAAGATGCTTTGAGCTCAGCTGTGCTGTCCTACTGCAAATGATTTTCTGCTGATGGAATCCCTGCCATTCCTGAAGTTTCTGAATCAAGCCTTCCTCCCCGAAAAGTAATCTTTATGGAAAGCAGTTGGTTCAAGGGAAACATTGTCTTTCCTGATGTAATTTGGTGTAGAAATAAAACGTGTTTTGAAGAATGAAGTATACTGGAGACATAGCTTTTCCCTTCCATTGAAGGAATGGGACTAGTGCAGCAATTCCATATAGAGCTCAGAGTCCCCATTAGGTGCTCAGCAAATAATTCCCAGATATGTAAGGTAGGGTAAGTGTGTAGGTGAATCCTAGAGGTTCCTTCCAACCCACTTTGTCACACTACTCTGACAGCAATCAAGCATTCTCCATAGCAGAGCAGACCTGAGATTTTGGAACTGTCAGTGCTGCCATTAACATTACTTTGAAAACTGCTGCTATTCTGAAATTTTCATCTGCTCCTATGTCAGAACTCTGGAAGGCTTCAGAAACTCTCAGCAGAGGTGTCATTATCAAACCAGCAACATCACAGTCGCAACAGGAACCAGCATGCTCAATTAGTCTTAATGTACTATATTTCTGTTCCTAATTTAATAGCCTTGCAACCTTTTCTGCAGCATCTGTTAGCTGCAGCAAGGTCATCAACTCTTTCATTAGTGCTGAATGGCAGAAAGAACTGGCAACATGCAGTTTCCTCAGAACACCCAGTTTTCCTGAGTGTCACTAATGCTTATTAGTATAGATAGCACTTCTTTCAGAAGAAGTTGTATACTTCAGATTTACAGAATCGCTCTGCCCTTCGGTGGGGTTGGAACTGGCTTAGTAACCAACAATTCTTCAAACTACACTAATTACAAAGATGGGAAATTCAGTGAAGGAAGAGCTAGAGCCAAAAAATTTTTTAAAAGAGGGAGCAAGTTTAATAATATGAAACTTACCTTCTCAGCCACAGGGGAAAAAAAGTCCGAGAAGATGTGTAAAAGTGTCAAAGGTACTGGTAGTAGTGCCTTCTAACTAGCATTGTTAGAATTAAATTGCCCATAAGGAATCCTTGAAAGAAGTGCAATATAAACTAGCTAGTTCAATTTAAGCATCTAAAGCAGTAGAATAGGCAGGATAATCCAGAAGAAAATAGGTATCTTCTCTGGAATAATTAGTCATTGGTCATCTAAACTGTAATAAATTAATTTATCTAACTGTTTATTTATTAATCTAACTGTTCAATACGTAGACATAAAAACATATACAGAACAAAAATCATGGAAACTAGAAGTTCACAATTCTGTTGCACCCATAGGTTTTAAAGAAAATTGAGAGAAATGGCAGGGCTGTGATATGACATATCAAGGAAATAAGGCTCATAGGTAAAGCAAATGAGATCTTTATTCAGACTGTTTGAAACACCTCAGTTGTGAAATTTGTTGGGGTTTTATTAGAGGTAGTTTACATTCATTTAATTCAACTATTCACAAGAAATACTATCTGTATCTGTAAATCACTCAACACTTCTGCTCTTTTAACTGAATTCTGAATAAATCTTTCAGCAAATGTGTAAGGGTCAAGATTTCTGTTCCTGATATTTTTAACACTAGAAAATAAAGCCAGAAAAAAGTCTCTAGCAAGTTCTGCTCACTCTCCAAACATGCGGCCTTTTATTGTTCTTCTTTTGCTTTTATTTTTTTAAACAGAACAGGTAAACTTCTATGCAGATGCCCTACACTGAAATGGTAGATACGTGCTCACTTGTTGATCGAAAGTCAGACAAATTTGGACCAAGACCAGAGCACTAAATTATATTTTCTCTCTGTACAGCCACATAGGATGGCATATGGCATGCCAAGACTCAGAGCCACATGCCAATTTTGCAGATTAACCTTTCCAAAGCAACTAATATATCAATTTGTTCCAGCCATTTGATAAAAATGTTTTACTTTGTCTAGGTCAAAAGAGAGCCATGGGGTTTTAGAAATTAGTTTATTCCCTTAATCTTAACCATATTTCATTTCTGTGACACTGAATAAGCATGAGTAAAGCAAACATAAACAGTTTTCATCAGGAATCATTCTTATCAGCTATTCTTTGCCAAAGGTTAATACCCTGAAAAGCACCTACACAAATAACGGCTTGTGTTTGCAAATACATTCAATGAATATGCAGAGAAACTAAATGTTGATACCGCTAGTCCTCCTGTTCCAACCCCTGTATCACCAGGATTGTACTGCTTTGCTGTATTTCTCCTGTGTTGTGCATTTTTCATTTTATTTCTGTTCCATCTCAGAGACACCAACAGAGGATACAGACTGCCAGGAGCTGACATCAATCTTCTGGTAAGCTGCAGTATGGTACCAGTAAAACACATCAAGAGGGAAAATATACTTACAATGACATTTTTATGATTAGCAGCCAAAAAAAGAGGCAAAGAGGCAGGAAAGTCAGCTCACTGCACTACAAAGCACTTGCTGGTTGGCAGACTGAATTCCTTAATGACATTCTTATTAAGTTCTTGCTGCCAAATGCTGTTTGCTTTTGCTGTCAGAACTGTCTGCATTAATAATGAATAACTGCTTGGAAGCTACTTACATAAAGCATTGTTTTCATGTCACTGCCATAGACAGCATCTCTGGGCAGATGAGAGAGCACCTTGTGAATGAGTTCATTGAACAGTCCTTTTTAACACATTTGTGCTGGGACAGTTCTTCTGTGGACATAGTCACATTGGTCTGGACTACAGCATCTCGAGGATGAAGACCTCTAGACCTAACATACTCTTAACCTGAGTGGTCTGATACCATATTTTCACTGTGTTTGCAGCTGGGTTAGCTCTACCATGAAGGCAGACTGTTGGAATAGTTATGAGAGCAGTGAGCTGCAGTGGTTGTGGGGCACCCTCCAGACAAATGTAAACACACACAGTATGCCAATGCCGTAGTGTAATACAGTCCCAGAGGCAGAAGCCTCTTGGCAGATGGGAAAGGGTTGCAATACATAAGTGAGCTTGCTGGGTAGTCTTGTAAAATTTTGCCAAAATTAGACTGTTTACAGAACAAATAAAGCAGAGGAAGATGTCTCTTTCTTTCCATACACTGCAGTTCCTACCTTTCTGCTTTTGCCTCAAATGTTTTTATTTCCCCCTGGTTGACACCAGCTCTGTATGCAGAACACATAAAGAGTGCATAATTTAGAATGAATGTCTCACAGCAAAATTTCCACTTTGAAACTTGTTTGCATGCAGTACTTTGTTACTGTGATGATGTGGCCTGTGTGAATTCTGGATATTGCTGGGAAGTCACTACAGCAAAACTCTTTCTTTGTGAATACTTTTGTGTATAAATGTAATCCAGTAACTGTTGATGGATCACTTATATGTCTTTTCCAAATAAAGTCTGACACAGATTGAGCCCTGGGCAGCAAAACTGTTTTTTGAAAACAGCCATCTAGACTTTTGAAAGTACATAGCATGTGCTAGAGTCCTTCTCAGCTTTAAGATGGTATTACTAGAAACAAGTTTTTTAAAGTGGAAAAAAACATGTAGTGGTAAAAAGAATTTAAAGGAGAGAAAACTATAGAAGCCTACAAACCTCTAAAAGGCAAAAAGGTCAGTCCTAAAACACAGTAGTCAAGGTGTCTTCATTTGAGACAAATTGGGAGGAATGTCCAAAATAAACGTCCTCTGATAGAAGGCAGGTTACAGCCACCCCTCCCCCACCAGGTTTGGAAAACATTTTCCTCGGGGGAAAGTGAAAAAAATATTTATTTAACAAGCAAAAGTGCACGCAGGCATGGGAAGAAGAATAATGTCAAATAATAAAACATCTTGCTGTGGAGAGAACCTGGTAAAATTCAAAGTCCTTTGTGGTGTGGCTCTCTCCTCTCTGGGCCGCGGTGTAGGGCCCCTCGGTGATGTTCTGGTGTTGCTGAACAGTCCAGAAGGGAAGAAGAAGAAGAAGAAGCCAAAGTCCCAGGACTCCATGCTTTAGCTAACGAACAAGAAGCTCTCTAAAAAACAAGAGAATGCCACTCTCTTCCCTGCTGCAGAGACCCAAGAGCTGAGGACCGAGCGAGCGAGTTATCTGTGTTTTTGAACACAGCGCAGAAGGAATTCTACCAGCTCTCCCCGCTCTCCCGGAGCTAGCTTTAAAGAACTCATGTCTGGCATAGGGCAGACGATGGGGAATACAGTATCATACAGTCACCCCAGGACACAAGGTCATATAGAAGTGGTGCAAATGGGCAGAAAATAGCCTTGTGGGCTGATGCAAACCCACAACTATTTACTTACCATCAGATAAGTAATCCACACTTGGCCCCCATCGCATTGGCTCCAGTATGATTTTATCACCTGCATGTTAGGTAGTTGTATTTATGCAGTGTAAAGCGTGACTGAAAACCACTTTGAGGGACAAAAAGGAAAAGTTGTGTGTGTACCTCTAAGCATCTTTGCATAGCATTATAACTTTCTCACATGCCTGGATTTGACTTTACTGGTAAGGAGCACAGAAACACTGCTTGGGTAACTCAAATACCAGCCAAAGCACATCAAAAGTAAAAACTGGAGTCTAATGCATATTTAAAATTTTGCCTTTTTTTAGGTAGAGTGGTGAGAGGGTATATGATTTTTTTTTTTGCCATGTTAGAAAATTATAGGTGCCATGTATTTCATGCAGTCCAGAACACATCCATGGTGAGACAAATAGTAACATTATACCCTGCTGAGAGTATATCCTGGTGGGTGGGTAATGGAGGAAGATAGAACTTTATTTCTGGTGCAATTACAAAGGGACAAATTGTCAAGTATAGATAAGGTCTTAGCATGACTATTCCTTATCCTGCATGAGAGCCCTTTTCACCTCTCAAATGCCTTTTCTTTCTTCAGGCAGGCATTGCACGGTGTGATACCCAGGCTACTGCTAAAAAAACATGCCAGCTGCCATGAATCTCCCTGTCAGGGAGCAGCGAGGTCCAACTGTGCCATAAGGAAAAGGCAGTGGGAAGCCAAGCAAGATGAAGCAGCTGGCAGACAGAGGGGCCATGACAGCAAGGCTCAAGTCCGGCAGTACCTGAGTGAGGTAACCAGAGAAGGTGTGGCGACAGTACTTGGCTTAGGCTGACAATTCAGATCACGAGACAAGATCCCAGAGACAAAGCAGAACGATCAAGTAATGGAGTCAAGCCAACATGTCAAGATCAGAGTCTGGACCAACAGTGTCCACAGCTGGGGATGGGCACAGCTGTGGCACAATTGCAAGGTAGCTCCAGTGGGGACAAGGGCAAGAGACTCAGCTTAAAAGCAACTCTGAAGGAGAGGAATGGGGACCCTTAGACAAGGCATCTTCCACCTCTATCTTCACAAGAGATCTTCTCAATGAGCCAGCCTTGACCACAGACAGCTAAACTCTTGACACCAAGCCCAAGCAGGCAAACTCTCAGGAGGGGAGGGGAATATGCTGATACCCTCTGGACTTCCAACATAAGCACTCCGTGTGGGTTCTCCTTCTAAATGGTGATGATCTCTTGAAAGAAATGAGAACAGAGCTCAAGCGGAATGGTGTATTTTTAGAAAGACTGTAATATACTTTTAGAGTAAATCTTACTGTTTGCTCTATGGTCAAAATAGATGTGGCTGTAAGAAGACTCATAAACCACACTATCTGAGGATACTGAATCTCAGAAAATGGAAAAATAAACTGCCATCTGATTGTGTTTAAAAATGGATAGAGATCGTTGTATTTTAGGTGACATGCATCCTTTTTCTCAGTGACAGATGGAAACAGAATATATATTCACACAATCAAACTCAGAGAAGTCTTCATTCTTAGTATTGAATTCACACTCCTTGTCAATGAAAAACATTGAATCAGAATGTGAGATTATAATTAGAGAACTAGTTAGCTGAGTACAGCTGAACTACCAAATTAATTTACATGGAAAAATCAGTGAGAGACTCAGATAAGAGCCTTGTTATGAAGTTCTTTATAAAACCCCCATGAATTGATAAAGTAGGCATTCCTCCAAGCTTAGCAAGACCACTCTGTTATTTAAATCATGTAATACTGATTTTGCTAGCTCTTGTGCAACTACTCCAACCTGTAGCCCCAGGGTATTATAGGTTGCTGCAGTTTTCCTCTTTTTCACTACAAATAAGGGGGAAGATATTTTTGATCTAGTCCCGTGATGATAACTGATGCAAGAAAGGGCCAGTCAGGATGTTCAAAAAGGAAGGAAGGATGTTCAAAAGAGAACTAGTTCTTGTGGGAACCTGGTAGACATTTTGAGCTAGAGCTGATAAAGGACTTAATCACCTGAAACTTGAATCCCACAATTGACTAATGCTTAGACATCTGACCCCAAAATTGAAGCTATACCCCTGTGCCTTGAATTCTCTGTATATTGTATGAGGAGTATTGGCTAGCTCAGAGTAAAGTCCATCCAAACAGTGAACTATAAAGTGACTCGTGGTCCTGGTTTCAGGTAAGTTGTGTTCCCAGTAAATTCAGGACCTTCGAGGAGTTCACCTATATTATATGAACCATTTGGCTATAATGCTGTTGGGTGGGTGAAGAGTCCACTCAGGTTTTTCAACTTAGTAGATGCCATTAGCTTCTGCAACACAGTTACAGCTGAAGTGGGGTCACAAAGAATTTAACACAATTGTAACACATGCTTAAATGTCAGTTCCAGATTCAGCCTTTAGGAAACACCATAGAACAATCATTCTGCAAATGCATTTTTTCAGTGGAAAATACAGAAGACTAGAGGTTTCTGGAATTCATGTTTGGTAGTGGGTTTAGTGTTTCAATGTTTATCTTGGAAAAGGTCTGCACAGAAGTGATTCAGTTTTTCTTAGAACTGCCAGACAAGATTCTGCTTCAGCCTTCATGGATCCTTTATTATCAATCTCCCAATCCAGAGTTTAGCTTGGAACCTACACTGCATCCAAAGAAGAGCAACAAAACTGACAAAGAGTGTAGAACACAAGGCCTATGATAAACAGCTGAGGGAACTGCACTCTCTCTCCTCAAGTAGAAAGCAATAGGACAAGATGAAATGGCCTCTAGTAGAGCCAAGGGAGGTTTATACCGGATATTAGGAAAAATTTATTGACAAAAGGTTTGTCAAGCATTGGAACAGTCTGCCCAGGGAAGTGGTGAAATCATCGTCCCTGGGAATGTTCAAAAAATATGTGGATATGGCACTTGGTTTAGTGATAGACTTGGTAGTGTCAGGTTTATGATTGGACTTGATATGTTAAGGGTCTTTTCCAATCTAAATCATTCCATGATATGGTCATTAAACAGGTGGTTTAACTCTGTGTCTACAACAAACCACTTAGTGATTCACCTTTTCGAAATCTGCTTTCCTCACTTCCTTACTTTTAACTTGTACCTCAAGGAATTCACCTGGTTTCATGTATGAGGGTCTTTACAGACTTTTCAATGACCCACATTCATAAAAGGCATGTTTTGTATGTACAGCTCCCATAAAATTCACAGGGAGTAGAAGGACTCTTAAAAAGTGTATTCTGGAAGAAGGGCAAATATTAACATATATTGAATATTGAAGCCTCTGAGTAGCAGCCCCTTAGCTGCTGTCTTCCCTCTCCTTGAGTCAGCTTGCTCCTAGAGGATTTGAGCGAGACAGTGCTACATAAATAAAAAATATTCTCCTTTGCAAACCAATCAGTGAGTAGGTAGATCATAAACAGACCTTTCTTAATCTTATCAGATTGAAGTGGAATTATACAAATACAGGATTGCTTCTGCTGATGGAAGAGATTTTAAATAACATTTCTCCAGGCTTTATTTGGAAACTGGATGGTCAGATGATAATTACCCTATTTGCATTTCTAAATTACTGCCAGCAGAGGCTTAGGTATTGTAATCTAGCAGAGACCAACACCTCATCGGGCTCAAGAGGCAACTAAACTACTGAAATCTAAAAAAACGGAAGTATGAACAGTTTTTCAGTGTCTTGCATTAATTATTCTAAAGGCCTTACTGACCTTCTTGAGATTGTCTGCTCTGTAAACTGGGATGATCATTTGCATTATGGTAATGAAAGTACTATATACATCAAAAGGATGAAAAAATCCCCTAACTGCCTCACTTAGTGATTGATTTCCAATAATAAACCTGAGCAGGTTCAAGGCAAAGTATCTCATGGCATAAATTGAAGATATGAACTGCAGACTTAGTGCTTGCTCTGGCTTTACTGCAGGCATGCAAAAATTCTACATAGCTTACTTCACTATTTTCAGAGTTCTGCCTTTCCACACTGTTCAGGTATATAAAAAAAGAAAGCTGTTCGAGGAAGGAAGTGTCTGTGTGTTCAGGGGAAAATTAACACATGAAAAGCTGAAGAGTAAAAAACTAAAAATCATCTCAAGCAGAATCAATACCCAGGGACAGGCTCAGTGCTGAAAGAAGTATTTTGCAGACAAAGTCAATGAAAATAAAAATCTGAAGTACAGAAAGCTATTGCACTAAAACTCTTCCTAGTATCCTCTCCCTTTCCTTTCAGCCTGCATTTTTCCTATTCACTCAATGAATATTAATGACCTTCTGAGTTTCCAGGCCAAGTGAACCAACAGCCAGATGCTATTGCCACATTTGTGTACAAACCCCAGCTGGAAAGCCCCACTCAAGACCCCAGAGCATGCTTTTGCAGCCCCATTTTCTCAGTGGTCTAGTCACATCTACAGACAGCATAGAATGTACTAGGCCATGATGCCTATGCTACAAACCCCGTCAACATTCTTCACACACTCATTTGCACATGTGTACTGGTTTGGGCTGGCACAGAGTTAATTTTCTTCATAGCAGTTCATATGGTGTTGTGTTTTGGATTTGTGACTAAAAGAGTGTTGATAATTCAGGGGTATTTTAGCTATTGCTGACATGGCTTGCACAATGTCAAGGTGTACTAGTTTGAAAACAAACTAGTGAGAGACTCCAAGTCAGAAATATAATTTAATAGGAAAAATGAAATAAATGCAATAGTACAAAAACCAACCCACTGACAGAGTCAGAGTACAACCTGACCCCTTGATGGTTAGGGGGGTGGTAGCAGCCCGATTAAATGGTGGCTGCAGTCCTCCTGGAGTGATGGTTCTGTTGAAGCAGTGATCCTGTAGAAGGGTCTGGTCTTCCTCTGAAGGTCCAGTGGTGGTGTGGAAGACTCTGATCTTCCTCTAGAAATCCAGTGGAAAGGCTGCTTATGCTGTTCCAAACCCCAGATTATATCCATATGGGAATGCTTGGTTCTTCCTCCTGGGCGGAGCATCTCACAACAGGGTGATGTAATTCTGTGAGTCATGCGGTGGGCCCTTGATTGCCCATTAACAGAGATAGCTCCCAGAGGGAGTTATCAAGGATGAGTCATGGTAGTGGATAACGAGCACAGCCCCACCTGTTTTAACAGCTTGTGGAGATGCTAATAGAATACATACTTTTGCTTACATTTTATATTGTAACCTAGGACACAAGGCCTTTTCTGTATCCCACCCCATCGGTGAGGGGGATGGCAGTGCACAAGGAACTGGGACGGGACACAGCTGGGTCAGCTGACCCCAGCTGACCAAAGGGATATCCCAGACTTTATAATGTTTTGCTCAGATATAAAAGCTAGGGGGAAAAGGGGGAAGAAGGAATATTAGGAGTTATGACATTCATCTTTGCAAGTAACCATTAGTGTGTTGGAGTCTGGCTTTCCTGGAGATAGCTGAACACCTGCCTGACCATGAGAAGGGTTGAATGAATTCCTTATTTTGCTTTGCTTATGTCCAGCTTTTCCTTTACCTGTTGGAGTGTTTTTATCTCAATCTACAGGTTTTCCCATTTTTATCTTTCTGATTCTCTGCCCTTCTCACAGGCAGTGGGGTGGAGGGTGGGATGGCAGTGAGCCAACAGCTGCATGGGGCTGAGCTATCTCCAGTGGTTAACCCACAACACCACAACAGCTCTGCAGCCCTCTTCATAGAGAGTCTTCATTTTTACTTAATTTGGTCAGTATCTTATCTTAGCTTTATGTAGGGAAGTTAAAAATTTATGTCAGGTGTTTATGTCTCCGGACTATTGCCATTCCCTACTGTTTGACTACAGTGTTCCCAGGACCAGCACTTGGCCACCCTTCAAGTGGATCAGTGGGCATTTGAACCCATAGGAGTCATCAGGACTGGCAGTGGGACATTCTAGATGGCACATGAAATCTGGGGAGCACAAAGATTTTTGTGCTGTTGTAACAGCTGTTGCACTCTAATGATGCTTTTATGCATGGTCTGAGATGAAAACAGTGAGCAACAACAGGAATTAGGTACTTCAGCTCCTGGTGAGGACAATAGTCCTACAGACAGCATCTTACCTAATTGCAGGGTGCCATATAGACAGCAACTACAGCTAAAAGGAGAGGTTTCCTTGCCCCTGGTAATAAACTGCAACTATTTCCCAAAGTGCATGACCATGTTGAAGGGTATCAGAGGTCCTTAATAGCTGGGGTTTCAATAATTTTTTTGTTGAGGCGTAGCAATTTCATTCAGCAACCACACAGAGTACCTCAGCCCATAAATGTATGAGCAAAGCCTTTACTAAAGCTAGACAAATGTGAAGGGTGGCACCTCTAAGAGTATTCCCGACTTTAAAGTCTCACATGATTAATTTAGGTGCTATAAACCATAAGTCTACCTGGCTGTAAACATTGAAATAAATTATAAAGGTAGTCAAGAATTTCTCGTTGGAATTTCTGGAGAAGAACACACTAATTTCTAGACAAAGATTCTTGATGTGATATTTCAGTATGGTCATTTTCTTTAAAAAATGAAAATGGAAAACAAGGCCTTCAAATGCATTTTCTTCTGCACTGTCTGTTGACATGTGAAAACCGTACAGAAGACAAACGAATGGCCTGACAGATGGAATACAAAACTGGTTTTATTTGCACTTGCTCTCCAGTTGGCTGGATTTAGCAAATGGAGGCTGTGTGAGATGAATGAGTAATTGGAGTCTCTACAGCCAAGTTCATTTTGGGTGAGAGTGAGTGGGCTGAGCCAAGGCACACAAGTGCCATTTATGTGGATGACATCCTTCGTTCTACTCTCCTCACACAAACTCTTCTTTTTGTAAAACCATGGATACTGGGTGTGGGGAGAAAAAAAAGGATCAGAAATCTACTTCAGATTGTTATCATCTGGCATTGTTCTCAAAACTATTGAGAGAAACATGGGCAATTAAAGCTTTTATTTCAAGATATTTGGGCACAGTTTGAACAGACTACTTTCTTTTCCTTTGCCTCTTTCCATAGTACTTTTCATCTTCTGTAGATTTCTCTTCTTCTGGGGGCTTATTCCTTTCTCCCAGGAAGCTGTCACTGTGGACTTTGCTCTTAAGTTTTGCTACAAGGATTAGTAACTCCAGGAACAGGAAACCTAATTAACCCTGGTTTCCAAAGCATTTGTGCTTTGTGGTTGGATTGTTTCATATCTAACAAATTGTGAGCTCTGATTGAAATTCTCATGGTCAAAGTGTTCATTTGTCTTTCTCCTGCACAGACTTTTCGCCACTTAACAAAATTTAAGAATAACCTATATACTTCCCATCTGCCTACCACAAATAAAGGTATGGTGAAATTAACATCTCTAAGACCTATGCTACTTCAGATGAAACAAGCTGGTGATTAAAAAATTACTGAGGGACCAGAGAGATAGGAGAGCAGGAAGGGAGACATAAAGAGACATTGGAATGTGTACATACATTTATACAGGCATGTACCCAAGCTAAAAAAATCACAGCCATCACCAGCACAGCCATTAGGGCAAAATCTACATTAACAGCTCATCTTACTGATATTGCCTGATTCTTCTCAGGGTACTAGTTTAAGTTATCTTGGCAAAGAAGTAATTTTCCAATATCATTTATGCAGGCACATTTGTACTACCTGGAAGTGCAACTAACCAGTACTATCCAGAACAATTAGGTATATACAAAATGCTTTTGTACGTACAGTGGACAAGTTCCTGAGCCATGTATTTGTTGGAATTACTACTAACTTGATTCAACATAATGATTTTCCTTTCAACATGCACTAGAGTTTGAGATCCTATTCCTACCTGGTCAGCCAATCATGTATGCATAGAAGAAACCTTTTTGATCTACAGCCTCCCCCAGACTTCAGATGTAAATCTGACAAAAGAATTATTTTTTCCCAGAACCTTTTGCAGAATGCTTCAACATAGTCCACACATTGGAATTTCGGGAGCTAGGAATACTTCCCAAGTGTAGTTCAGGAGTATGTTCCAGCTTTGCCTTCATTGCATCCATTCCTCAATTCATAATCCACCTCACGGTATGGTTTCCATAGCTAAAAGCAGAAGGTTGCATAAACCAGTAAGGTCATATGCTTAGTCCAAGCCTGGCCTAATCAACCTAGTTTAAGTGCCCAGTGTGGAGCCCATGATAAATGTAAACTTGCTTATTTGTAAAACCTTCCCATGGAAGCCTTGGCGTAACATGGAAAGATAAATTTCTGATAACTATTTTTGATCTAATAATGCAAATGCTGTATACATTAGATCTTTGCGGTCTTTTCCTGGTTGTTTTTAGTAAGCACTGCAGTAATAAATCTTCAGTGCCAATGAGAGGCACAAGGTGTGCACAGAAGAACTGTCATTTTTTCTATGAATACGTTTCATATTCAAAAGTTCACATTGCTTTTAGATGATTTGGAAATCCATCGGATATTGCTTTCACCACCAGTGAATTTATTCTCTGTATAATAAGAAAATTCAAAGGTTCTTCTGCTAGGTTTGGTTGGTTGTTGGGCTGCAAAATTATTTCCAAATTCATTTAACTGGTATTTGCCAGGGGAATTTACTGTTTATGTAAGACCATAATTTAACTTTGGAAGGCAGCAATGAAAATTTATTTGGTTAAATCTCATTAGCTACTGGAAAACCTATCTGGAAATTCCTAATCCTCCTTACTTCAAACAAAAATTTGATACTGTAAATAGCCTTGACCATAGGCTATAATTCTAAAGCCTGTAATTGCAAACAAGAGTAAGTTTATACACAAGGCTGTTCATTACTGTCCCTCCTCACAGGAATATTTCTACTGAGATAACTAAAGCTAATTTATACAAAGGTAGGCACTCGCCTGGTTTTGTATCTATTCAGCTGTACCCTGGAAAAGAACAATAGCCCACATCTAAGGAAAATACGTGGATCTGTGCTTTTGTTTGCTTTGTAAACACCAAATCACAAAATGTTTGAGGTTGGCAGACACTTGTGGAGGTCATTTGGCCCAATCCTCCTGCTCAAGCAGGGCTACCTATAGCCAGTTGCCTAGGTTCCTATTCAGATAGCTTTTGAGTATCTCCAGGGATGGAGATTTCAAAGCCTCCTCGAGTAACCTGTGCCAGCGCTCAGTCCCCCTCACAGTACAAAAGTGTTTATTAATTTCAGAGGGAACCTACTGTGAGTCAGTTTGTGCCCACGGTCTCTGGTCCTGTCACTGGGCACCACTGGAAAGAGCCGGGCTCCATTCTCTTTTATACTCTCCCTTCAGTAATTTGTAAACATGGATGAGATCCCTCCTGAGCCTTCTCCTCTCCAGGCTGAAAAGTCCAAGCTCCTTGAGCTTTTCCTAGTATGAGAGTTGCTCCATATTAGGAGCACCTGTTAATCATCTCAGTGCCGTCTCCAGTATATCCATGTCTCTCTTGTATTGAGAAGCCCAGAACTGGGCCCAACACTTGATGTGTGGCCTCACCAGTGCTGAGTGAGAGCAGAAAGCTCACTTCGCTTGATCTGCTGGCAGGACTCCTTCTAATGGAGCCCAAGATACCATTTAGCCTTCTTCCCCATATGGGCACATGGCTAGTTCATGTTCAACTTAGTGTCTACCAGAACCTCCAGCTGGTTGTCCCCCAGCTTTTACTGGTGCCTGGGGCTGTTCCTCCCAAAGTGCAGTGCTTTGTGCTTCTCCTTGTTGAACTTTGAGAGGTTCCTGTCAGCCCATTTCTCCAGCCTGGCAAGGTTTCTCCGGATGTCAGCACAGTCCTCTGGCATATCAGTCTCTTCTCCCAGTTTGGTGTCACCTGCAAATATGTTGAGGGTACACTTTGCCCCATCACTCAGATCAGCCTGATACATGGTGCTCTTCTCTTTGCAGCTGTCCTCTTCATAAGGCCATGGACTCTCATAGCTATGGACTACATAAACTTAGTAATGCTTCTGTGCTACACTTCCAGAAATGTATGTGCGTACAGGTCCCCTCTGTCATCTATCTAACTTCTCTGACACCTAAGCTAGGTAAATTTGTGGAAGAGTAATAATATCAAACAGCAGTAGGAATGTTTGCACTCCAAATGCAATTCAACTGCACTGTGATACAGACACTTCTCAGTAATGTCTTTCTATAAATTTAACTGTATAAGTTCTTGAACACCTTTAATGACCTTGTTTACTTTCTGCTCTATTGACAGTGTGAAAAGTTAAACAGCACTAAAACTTTCCTTGCCTCAGAGGAGAACACACCAATAGATATATCTAAATTGCAGAGTAGATGCACTCTCCAGCATGTTGCAGCATGTTGCTCCTTCAGTTACTTGCATCAGCTCCTTATTCCCAATTACAATCATAATCCTCACATTGCTGTAACACACCAATACTATCACTAAAATGGCTTGTAAGTCATCTGCCTGAGATTTGCATGAGGAAAGGAGAGGCACACCAGTAAGCACACCAGTAACATGGGTAAAGGCCCACCCAGCTAATATTACTGCAAGTAAAGATGCCGAAGGAAAAGGGTTTCCCTGTTGTTAGTGCTACAGTGGCCAGCACAAACTTCCAACATAAACCCCAAGTGGCTTTTCTTAACAAGAAGCAGCCCTCAGCCACTATGTCACATGCATATTACATGCATATACGTCCCTAGCCCACCCCAAGGTAAGTTTATTTTTGTTCACTGTCTGGGCCAGTGATATAAAGGTAAACAGTGGCATACAGATCTGACTGCTGTATACCATCAGAGGAAGTCATGGGCTTCTTCAGTACTAATTCCATCTTGATCTGAATTGAATACAACCCAAAATGTATGCATTTGAAGTCATTACTTCCAAAGTGCTCTAGGGTAGAGCGATACCAATTAAGAAGTTCCAAAGGGATTGGGAAATTATGAAATGTAAAAGAGCAGTGAATGAGTAACTTGCTGACCCAGCCTAATAAACTAGATTCTTTGATGGACGATAAAAGAACCTTGAGTAACAGTGGTTTTAACTGCTCACAAGTTTTTATGATCACTAATTTAGCCACTATCTCTGCTATTTCATTCTGACCCAATTACCAAAGGATCTTGCATGCGGCCTTCTGCACTTTCAGAATAGATAAAACACCTTAAAATCTTTTTCCAAGTTTGAAAATGTATGGGGCTGCCTTCAGTTAACTCAGGAAAAAAATGCATCGTGAAGAACAAGTACTTTATGTAAGTAATGCTATCAATTAAGGAATGTTGTTTATTTTTTTTTTTTTAATTGAGTCAGTATATCAATTTCAAGCCTGGAGCCTGAAGCAACTTTTCTGAGTAGTGTTGTGTCTTTGGTTTCTATACGCTTGATGTAAAAAAAGTGCCTCAACTTTTACAGAATGAAATACTGGGATTACCCCTATAGGAGCAAAACTGCTTAACAAAATAGATAGACCTCACTGTAGTCTGAAATACAATTATTTCCTTAGATGTTATAATTTGTTCTTTGCAAGTAACCGTCTAAATCATTACATGATTCACCTAATTTCTGCAAATCCATATTTAAGTAGTCATTTTCATATTATGCTTTGACACTTGTTTGCTTGCATTCACTGGATGATCTGTCTCTTAATTTGTATGTTTTCAATGGCTGGGATTGTCTCAATTCTGCTTAGAACTGTTATGATCCAGTTATATTTTAAACCATCTATTACCATCCAAATAATAAATAATAACGCTCTGAAGCACTTAGCAGCTTTCTTTTCCTTCAGAGATGTTAATATTAAAAGAATTGACTCTCTTCCCAGAACGGCATGTTCTCTTTTCATTAGCATTTATAAAAACCACAAATCCTCAAACTTCTAACTTTTCCTGAAAAGAAACACTGCTAGTTTTAACTCATTTTTGTCTGAGTTCCATTCCCCACTATGATCTGTTGTTAAAAGTAGAACTAACCAAAGCAAAACAATCACATTCCGATCTTTTTTTTTCTTTTAAATCGCGTTTTACAATCTGTGCATCCATGAATGTCATTAGTTTTTCAGGATTATCTTGGGCTTTGTATGGTCTGAGTCAGTGTGCCTGTGCAGTACAACAGTGTAACTCCACAGAATCATCTATTTTTAGAGGAGGATAACGATACCAGAACAACTCCTCCCAGGTAAGCATCACTTGCTGTAGGATGCAGCTGAATGGTGAGGAAGCATATGAGTAGCTGAGCAACTCTGTGTTATTTTCTTGGCTACATTGAGCTTTCTAACTCCAAAGTTACAAGAGATGAAAGTAGTGTGCTGGTAATGGCTCATTTTTATTCTTGCATTTTTTTCAGAGGTTTGTAACTCATTTTGTTATCTTGTGCACAGTAATTGTCTCTGCTCAGGTCTCAGTGCCCGGGGTCCACTTACGTTTCCTCCATCATAAGGTGAAATGTCATCTCTTGCAGAAACATGAGTGGGACAGAAAGCCAAGATTTTCCCAGTATTTCCACATGGCAGAAGAGTCTCCTTCATGCGGCCTCATGTGAAAATTCTGCAAATTGTAGCAGTTGGTTTGGTGGGGTTTTTTTCCCCCTGATTCTGGAACAGCAGCTGGGTAATTGCATAGTTTTGATCTGGTATGAAGGAAAAGTACACTGAAGGAGTGGTGTGAATTCTAAACTCATACTGGTTGTTCAGGTAGATATACCTGTGCATTCACATTTTTAATCATTATCAAAAGTTATTTTAAAATTCCATCATTTAACACACCCCCCCCCCATTGTGTTACAGGCTGTGATTTAGTGAACTAAAAAAATCAAAATGCTCTCATAAAGCACTTTCATAACTGAAGCCCTTGAAAACTGCAGTGTGGGAGACAGGGTATACTGCTTGCAAACCATCTCAGTGAAGATTGCCATTAGCTGATGTCGTGCAATCAGCCTGACTAAGATAATGACCCGAAGGCAGATGGATGCCCGCTACCTGATTTATAGCACACTAAGAGTCAGCACTCAAAACTGTATCATCCCCGTCTTGGCATATTTAGCGACCACTACATACCAGAACCTCTGCTACTGGTGCCAGCCCTTGGCAAAAGGTTGTGAATGTGATCAGCTGTATCCTGAAATAAGTGTCCCTGCTGTTGGCCATCATGTGTCTGGAGAAATTTATAGTACTTAGAAGGTACATGTCTGTAGTTATAGTTGAGATGGGACAGACTTACAGTCTCCCCCCCTGCAGTTAAGTTAGACACATTCTGTCTCACTTGCCGAGTGACACAGACACAGCTGGCCCTGGTGTCATGCACGACAAACAGCTGGCCCTGCAGAGAGCATGGTCAGCCTGCCTCCTGTGGAGTTCAAGTCTCCTCCACCATGAAGTTCCATAATGCATCCTGCTCCTTTGCTCTCCTTTTCCCATCTTCACAGAATACAGCCTGTCTCAACATGTTTCTGCAGCAAAACTGGCCTGAAGACTGAGCGAGGTGCCAAGCAAGGTGCCTTACGCAGGCAGTGTGATTGAGTCACAGACTGCAGCCCAGCTTAGGGCAGGGCAACTGTTAAAAGCATCTTGGGGACCCCTAAAGGCTTGTGGATTTTGTATTGTGCATATGAATGTATCCTGTAATATTCTCTAGTTTTCATGCAGCACTGTTCAGCTATAGCTTTTTGATGGCCAAATTTACTGCTGGTATAAAACTCTGCTACTTTTTGAGAGATTACTACGTGTGATGAATTTGGAGCTAGATTATATTTTTAAGAAATCTGTTATTCCCTTTACTGAATATAGCTAGAAGCAGTGGAATGAACTTGCAAGTTAGGTGTAGCAAACACAAATCAAATGAAACAAAAATCAAGAGGAAAGGAGTGGCCTTATAATCAGAGCCCAGGGTTAGGCAATCTCAAGGCTTCCTGAAAAAGTCCCTTTTCTTCTGTGGTTTGCACAGGGGGGATGTTCTTAATCACTGTGCACAGTACCTTACTGCACTTACCTTACCTTTATGACACTTACACATTTGTTTCACTGACTTTACTCCTTGTAATGAGAAGGGGTTAACTCTTGTTTACTGTGTGAGCCCGTTTGACTGAGGTCATAGTTTCTCGGTGTAAACAAGCTGCATTTCTATACTGAAAAGAAGAACTTAATTCAAGAGCACTTGCTCTCGCAGTCTTCTCCTGTGGGAGGCAAGTGTGAGAAAGAATATCCCTTACAAACTGTGTGGAGGCTATATTACTCAAGGCGAAGGTCAGGTTGTGGAGGGAGATTTCTCTTCAGATTAAGTATATCTACTGGCAGGAGAACATGTTTTGACACATGAGGAAGGTACGTACTGTTCCAGGCAAATATCAATCTGCAGTTTGCAACAGGCCACAAGGACTTCAGAAAGAAGCTGCAGTAAAAATGCAAGCTGTTTTAAAGCAACTGCAATATTGTTATCCTGAACAGAGGCAAATTCATAAACTATTACTTGGCAGGAATATGGGGGAGAAGGGGGAAATCCTCACATTTTTCATTTACAGAATCACGGAACGGGCAAGGTTGGAAGGCACCAGAATGGGTCATCTGGTCCAACCTCCCTGCTCAAACAGGGTCATCCTAGTGCACCTGGAGGGGAGCCCTAATCACAGTCTACAACTTCTCACATGGTGGAAAGGCACACACTAGCCTCCTTTCCCTGGCAGCCAATGACATGACCCGAGGGAATGGCCTGAAGTTATGTCAGGGGAGGTTTAGGTTGGATATCACAAAAAGGTTTTTCACCCAGAGGGTGGTCACTGGGACAAGCTCCCCAGGGAAGTGGTCACAGCACCAAGCCTGACAGAAACATTTGGACAAGGCACAGGGTGTAATTCTTGGGGCTGCCCTGTGCAGGATCAAGAGTTGGACTTGATTATCCTTGCGGGTCCCTTCCAACTTAAGAATATTCTGTGATTCTGCAGAAGTGCATCCAGGTGGTTCTCCTTACCATGCAGATACCTGTGCAGATATGGAAAGCACACTGGGGATGAGGCAAATGGTGCTTTCAAAAGATCAGGCACTGAAGGTGCCAGCGTGACACACGTGTTGTCTATGTGTGTGCTCTCGTCTGCCTGTTCATTCCAGCAGGTCACCACCCAAGGACCACCACAGCGGGAGGCGACAGGGGACCAGCCCGCCCGACTCTGAAGCACCCTGAAAGGCCAGACCAAGGCCACGGGCAGGCTACGGGCGCGCTCCTTTTCCCCAGGCACACCCCGCGGGAAGCAGGCGCTCTGCAGGGAACACGCGGCCCGGAGCGATCCGCTTGTTAGGAGGGAAGCGCCGGCCACGCGCATGCGCCGCCACAGCTCCGGCCGCGGCCAGGGAGGGAAGGGGTGGGCCGGGGGAACGAGCGCCCGCCGCCGCTGCGCCTGCGCGGGCGGTTCCGGGGCGGGCGGAGCGGGGCCGAGCGGAGCCGTGGGTGGCCGCGGCCGTGCCCGGCGCTCTGCTTGCCGCTGCCGCGGGGCATGGTGAGCAAGGGGCCGCTGCTGCGCCTGCTGACCGCCATCAACCGCAGGAGGATGAAGCTGCTCATGGGGCTCGCCTTCGTCGCCTACGTCGCCTGTGAGTGAGCGGGGGTGGGGGCGGGTCTGGCCGGGCCATTCATTGCCCGCTGGCACGGCGCCCCCCGTGCCCTCCGCCCGCCGCGGGGGAGAGGAGGAGGAGGAGGAGGAAGATGTGGCGGTGGCACCTCCCGCACCCCGTTGCGCTGCCCGGTTGCGGGGGCGCCGCAGCGCGGCTGCTCCAGCCCCGGCGGGGCAGGGGCTCCCCGCGGCTCTGGGCGGCGGGGCTCAGGGTTCCCCCTTTCCCTGCCCTGCCGAAACTTTCCCGAGTGCGGCGGGCAGCCGTGCCGGGCGTCCCCGTCAGTCGTCGCTCCCCTGCCCCGTCCCGAGGGCTTGCGGGGAGCGGTGCGAGCGGGACGTGGCTCAGGGACTGTTTCCGCAGCCGCTCTTTCCTCAGACCGCGCTTTGTCCGCCCCGATCGCGACCTGGTAGCGGTGAGCAGCCCTCAGGGAAATTTTTCCAGGGTAGGCCTCGTGTCTGGTTTTTGTAAAATCCTCCCAAGTCCTTGGGGGGGCTAAATAAATGTTTGTTTATTAACTCAGCGCGTAGCTGGAATCTTAAGAGCCGGGAGAGAGGCAGAGAGGTACTTGAGAAAATCTTAGAATAGCCAGTGACGGGGATGTTTATGACTTCACTTACTAGGAGTGAGTCAGATAGATTTTAAAAGGATTTAAAACGTTGTCCTGTCAGCTCTCTGCCCTTTCTTGGTTTTTTTCTGCTGCATTTTTAATTTATTTTATTCTAGCCTGTTTTGTTTTCAGACTCAGGTAGATTCTATGTAGACAGCACGATGCCTTTTAGCTAGGGAACAAGTGATTCTCTTGATGCTTGAAAGCATATATAGGTGAGCTAGCTTTGAGAGTGAGTGCGCATCACATTTAGGATCCTCCCTTTAGATTTGGGAAGGTGGTGACAAGTAATTTTGTCAGAGGGGTGGTGTTTCCTAACACAGAAACACAGCAACTCCCTTTATTGCCGTATCTTACTGTCTTTACTAGACCTTACTGTTTGGGTACTGCTGTTACTGTTGAAGGTATGTTTCAGCTCTGACTTTCAGGACGCTTTGTTCGTCCAAGTGACTTCAGGTCCCTTGCACCCTGACAGCTTAATGTCTTTTCTTATTTTGAAAGGCTTACATGTTTTGCTAAAAATGATAGTTTTAAAAACGAAAGTTACTAGGCTGCTGTGAAAATACTGGATTTGAGTGGCAGTTGACGTGGTCATTGGGACCTAGCTATTGGTTATATTCTGTGGACAGTAATTGGTGTTTGCTTTCTAGCTTTGTGAGTAAAAGTTAGCCTTAAGGAGAAGCCTTCTGACTGCTTGTTCTTTGGGATTCAGAAAAAAAGTGGAGGAGGAGAGGGACTGCAGGTCAGTGTGGCAGAAAAGTGGCTTGGAAAGGGAATACGTTGTTGCCTTATGGGACTGTTTTTTTTGCAAATCTAACATGCTAGGCTTTTCCATCTTTTGACTAGAGATCAAAAGTAGTGGAATACTTAGGTGTCAGCTACACAGTATGATATGGTAGCAGATGCAACTGGTCTGTCAGATTCTAGAGAGAATATTTTTTGTTTGCTTTTCTACAGAAGTGATTATTTATGATCCCATTCGCATTTCTTAAAAGGGTACTCCTCACAATGTTACTGAATCATCACTATGCTCTGCTTGCGGTCAGATAGTGCCTGACTGAAATAGCACAGAATCTGAGAAGACAGAGCTGCTGGTGTAGGTGTATGTGCTGGCACTTCTTACATTCCTTCTTTCTGAAGTACTCTCCAAATGACTAAGTGTTTTTAGGCTGTGCACCTCCTTTCCATGAATTTCCATTCAGTATTAGGGCATGGGCATTCAGACTTGGAGCACATTTTACAGGGAATGATATAGTTGGCGAGTGCATTATTTTTTTGTGAACTAGAGGATAGGACTTTTTAAATAGTACCATTTTGTCAGCCTGTGTGTGAAACCCTGAGCAAATGTTTTGGCAGTATCATTTAGAAAAATGTCTTACTTCATAGAAATCTTTTGCCTTTGCAAATTTGTTACAGTGCTTGAAGAACTTCTCTGTGCTAGTTTGGAAATTAGAGAAAGAACTTTTTGCAGACATTTGAAAGGCTGTGAGCTATTTCACACTCAAGAGTCATTGAGTGGCTCTCTTGGTAGTTTCACACAAGGTGGTGGATGGCTGGACTGCCTTGGTACCTCTGGTCCACATCATACAATGACTGAAATTTCTTTGTTGTGCACCAGATGAAGGAACTAGTCTGGACTGAGATCACCCTTTTGTGCTACAGCCATTTGACTGTGTGGGTATTCGACAGCTGTTTTGGCCCAGCTTGAGGAGGTGATGCACGGTGGGAAGAATGGAAAGCTGGCAGTGCTGTTGGCAGTGTTGCCGTCATGTGCTTTGCAGGTCTGCAGTTAGGAGACTCTCTCTGAAGGAGTCTTGTTTACTTCGGTGGAAGTACCGCCATGACATGAGGTACACAGTCAGGGTCATATTAAAGATCCCTAGAACTCTTCTATGGACTTCACTGGTTTCCCCAGTAGCACTTAGAGCCAAAAAGATCCTTGCTTTGGATTTGGATTTGAATTTGGATTAAGGTAGTATTTGATGCCTTGTTTCTGTAAATCTAGTTTATATTAATTTAAAAAAATCATTCACTTGAAATAGTGTGCTATGCATGGTTTGTATGTATAAAAATAGAAGTCAAAAGAAGCATTTCTATGCAGCAGGCAATTAAAAGCTGTTGTAAATTAAGCAACTATTTCCTGGGAAAATGAAGTGTATAAAGTTTAACATTTATCTTTACCTTTTCTGTGGGCCCTGGATGAAAAGAGGGATGTTGTTCCCTATTGTCCAGGTGATGAATTTGGGGATACTGCAGCTACAAGCTGTCTGAATCACTCTGTAATGTCAGTTTGCAACTCAATTTTTTTTTTTTAATACTCTTCATAATTAGCTTTGTTGACTCACCTTCAGTGCTGTCTTCTTCTGTGAACATTGCATGGCTATACTGTACTACATATAGTGGGAAACCTTGTCCAGAGGTTGAATTTGCATTGCCCTTTTAAAGGGACAAAATCTGCTCCAACTTGCTTCTGATTTAACCCCCAGCAAAATAGTGCAGGAGTGCTAATGCTAACCAAAATGGGGTGGAGGGGCATGTGGAGGTGGACTGAAACAAATTCTTTCAGTCATGGGCTCCACTTACATCATCTTAAAGCTGTTGTAAAACCACAGCTTCAGAACATGAGGTGATTATAAACAGAGGTGAAGTGGGTTTAATTGATTTTTTGTTGTCTGTAATGAGAAATGTAGACAGATCATAAAAGAGCAGCCAGTTAAATCGATAATGTTAAAAAACTTCAATGTCACCACAATATGAATAACTTATATGTAGGCTGGGAGTTGTCTTTTGTTTTTAAAAATCCCACCTGTTTGTGTGTTGGAATGTCAATACATAGACACCTTAAACTCACTCCCTTGGAAGTTTTAAATGCTTATTCAGCTTTATATGGACATGCTACCATGCTTCAGTGGTACTGTCTTTGCAGAATCAGGACCTTATTTAAGTTTTTGGAAATACACTTAAAATCTTGTAGCCAGGATTTAAAGACCAGAGCTCATCAATCTGCGTCGTTTGCTTTAATCTTGATGCTATTGTAAATAATCTGCTGATTTTTTGGTATGACAGGGCAGTTGCATGTTCTTAATGAAAAAGTTAAGAGCTCTGTTTCTGGTAAAGTAGAACAGTTCTCTTTACTCAAGTGTAGATCAAATGGTTCTCAGGAAGTATATCAGTAGCCTTCTTCCTTTTCCAAGGGGAAGATGGAATAGTAGGGTGCTGTCATGAGATCCAAGCTTAAGACCTCATTTCCTTTGTAAGATAAATTATAGCACAGCTATTAGAACAACTTAAGATGAAATGTCAAAATAATGCGAGGGAAATACATCCTGTAGTATAGTGGCTTGAGTTTTCACAGCATTGTTAGTTTCCATGGTTGTTATCCTTTGTTTTACAAGATTAGCCATTTGTTTTTGTCAGATTTTCATCAGCTAGGAAGAATGCAATGTTCTCTTCTCAAAATATTAAGGTGTGAGTGAGCATTTCAATTTGAGTCTTACCGGCCCCTCGCATGTTGCTTGTCTCGCATATGTTCAAAACAAAGGTTAATTGCTACTTAATGTTTTGTTTTAATAAGCTTTTACTTTCACTTTTCGTAATAGAAAAGCAGTTATCAAGTTGGTCCTGTCCTATTGCTTCAGGCTATCTATCTCAATGTTACTCAACATCAGAAATCTTCTTTCCACAGCCATTTTATAACCAGATATCAGGATTCATTGGCCATGGAAGAGTTAGAAATGGTTGTATAGGACATCAGGCTTGCTTGCTTGTGTCAGCATGCCATGGATCCTCCACCAAAAAAAAACAAACCCAAAACATTTGCTGGCTGGGTTCATGTCCCGCAGAGCTGCCTTTCATTTGTGGGTTTATGTAAATAAGTTCACTGTCGTAACAGCTTCCAGTTCCCTGCTCATCAGGCTTGCAACTAGCTGTACTTGTGTAGTGTATGAAAATTTGTTCACACTTCAGTTGTTTGCCTGGAATAGATGGACTCTGACTATGCCTTGCTAGCCATGATGTTTTAAAATAATTTTTGGCATCCTGGCGAAATTAATCTTACAGTTCCTCTCTTATCTCCATTTAATATTTGTCTTTAATCTTTTATCTCCACTTAGTATTTGTCCCTTCTGCAGCATGTGCAGGAGAAGACGCTGTCATTATTCTACTCAAGGATGAACACTCTTAGAGCTTTCACTTTCTTTACCCTCTATTTTTGCAAAGGGGAATATTTCCCTGACATTTGTATTGCTTGTTTCTTTTTTCTAAGGTTGGTTGACCAAAGCAGAGTTTGGTTGAAACTGGTAGTTTTCAGCATCTTATTTGTGGACTGTAGAGAGGGAGAGGTGGGGGTTATTGCACCGGTTTACCTGAAGGGGTTTGTGAAAGGGAGCTGGAAAAGTGAGTTTGTTTCAGTTACAGTGCTGACCACCAGAACATTCTGTGAGTCCACTGCAAACAATCTTAGCAGTCAACAGATGAGTCTGTGGAGGAGCAGTGGTAAAGAAATGCTGAAGATATGAGACAGGAAGGAGTAGTAACAGTGAACAGAGAACTGGAAAAAAGACTTAATAGAAAATTTCAAGAGAATTTTCCATCTGGGAAACTAAGAACAAAGTTCAGTCATAAAGTGATGATGCTAATTCAAATGTAAGAAAAAGTATCCTTGGCTACCTTCCCATCCAGTATGAAGCTCCATTAACTCTTGTAGAGAAAGAAAATTTGCCTAATATATCTCACAGCTGTAGGAGGGTATTGGTTTGCTGAGGTTTAAGTGTTTGTTCTTAAGAGAGGGTAGAGAAACTTCCTGGTGACTGCATTGCCTTTGTTTTACTAGTTGATGACTAGCTGAAGGGTTGACACAGAGTGGTGGTGGTGCTGTCCAGGATACAGGAGAGAGCATCTTTCCTTAGCAAACCCTGTGTCCTTGTGTCTAAGATACTTCTCATGTGGGAAAAGCTACAGTTCCTATCTGTTGTCTTTGATTTGGGGCAGGAACTTTACTATTGAGCAAGGCATCAGTTCAGGAAATACAACAAGATCTATTTGCCATACAGAAATCTGTGTAGACTTACCTGAGGTGTATTTTTTTTAAATCTTTTTTAATATTCAAGTTGTTGTTTGTTCCCCAAAGGCATAATCATAAACTTCAGTCAGGAAGGTGACATTTCTTAATTCAAAGTTATGAGTAATTGTATATTGTTATCTCCACTAATATTGCAAAATACTCTAATCAGTAAAATAATTTTCTAAAGCAAATTAACATACTGCTGGAATTACAGATGAAATACAGTTGAGAGGGTTTTTTTATTCTTATGGAATCTAGACTATAAAATGCTGTTTGAAATATATTGACCAAATCATAGAATGGTTTGCACTGGATGGGACTTTTGAAGATCATCTAGTCCAGCCCTCCACTGCCATGGGCAGGGACATCTTTCAGTAGAACAGGTTCCTTAGAGCCCTGTCCAGCCTCACCTTGTTTCCAGGTGTGGGCCATCCACAACTTTTCTGGGCAACCTGTTCCAGTGGCTTGCTGCTCTCATAGTAAATAATTGCTTTCTCGCATCTTATTTAAACCTACTTTCTTTCAGGCTAATGCCATTGCCTCTTAAGGGTCCTGTCACTACAGGCCTTGGTAGAAAGTTTTTCTTCATTGTTCTTACAAGCCCCTTTTAAGTAAGGCCACAATAAGGTCTCTTCAGAGCCTTCTCTTCTCCAGGCTCTCCCAGCCAACTCTCTCAGCGTGTCCTCATAAGAGAGGTGTTCCATCCCTCTAACTGTGTTTTGTGGCCCTCCTCTGAACCCTCTTTAAACAGGTCAATGTATTCCTTGTCCTGGGAGCCCTAGAGCTGTATGCAGGTGGTGTCTCATGAGAGTGGAGTAGAGTGGGGGGAATCACCTTGGTTGACGGGGTGAGCACACTCCTTTTGATGCAGTCCAGCATGTGATTTGTCTTCTGAGCTGAAAGCGCATGTTGCCATTTCATGTCCAGATTTTTCACCAGTACCCCCAAGACCTTCTTGACAGGGCTGCTCTCAGTCCACTTGTAACCCAGCCTGTACTGATACTGGTGGTTGCTCCAGCACAGGTTCAGGACCTTGCACTTCACCATGAACTTCATGAAGTTCATGTTTGTCCACTCCTTAAGCTTGTCATTGTCCCTCTGGATGGCATCCCTTCCCTCAATACACTTAACAGCTCAGTGTCATCTGCAGACTTGCTGAGGATGCACTCAATTGCTATGTCTGTGTCATTAATAAAGATGCTGAGCAGTACTGGACCCAATACATGCCCCTGATGGACACCAGTTGTTACTGATCTCCCTTTGGGTGTTGAGCCCTGGATGCAGCCACCCAGCAGCCATCTCTTGAGTAGTCCATCAAACTCATATTTCTCCAATTTAGCCACAAGGTGTTGTGTGGGAAATAAGTTTCCTAAAGGAAAGAATTGTTTTCTTTACGTTATTAAATATGTAAAGTAATTAAATTAAAACTTTAATGCAGTTGTGATAAAAAGCACTTTATGATATTCCTTTGCATGCTTTCCCTTTTTGTCAGATTTTCATCTGGAAACAAAAACCTTATTTCTTCTAGGACGCTGAAGTTGCTGAGTGACTGTGGAGAGTCATATTTAAGCAAAAAAACCTCTACTCTTTTGAATGCCATTGTATCTCTCTGAAATGGAAAGTTTGACTGAAGCAATTCACTTTGGCTGTTCAGAGCTTACGAATTTGCTCTAGAAATTCAGGTTATGACTGTATATCAATTCGTGTTATTCCTGCATGCTGTTTCTGTTGATAGTGAAATCTGTTTGTAACAAACATCATCTTATAGTCTTTTTATTCTGAGGAGCAGAAGTTGAAAAGAGGGCATTACAGGGAAAAATTCCTGTGCTTTCAGCTAAAAAGCTAATCTACTTAGACAAAAAGTTTGTGTAAAAGTTTCTTTAATAGAGTGTCCTTAAAATGCAAACAACAAAGCACTTGGGAAAGAAAATGTTTTTAAAAGAAATTGTATCTGGTTTTGGTACAGTTGGATCTCTATGGACATAATGGTTTTTCTTCTTAAAACATCTGTTTTAAAATGTACGTGATGCTGAAACTAGTGTTGTCACTAATAATTTGAGATTGAGTGTGTATTACTGTTGAGGTCATGTGATAGTTTATGACTTGATTTTAATGTCATTTAAAGAGACCCGGAGAAGAGGGACAAAGGTACAGGCTTCTTTTAAGATTGTGTTTTTTCCCACCTTTGGGTTGTGACAGTGTTACTTTTCTGTTTCCCCAGCCCATTGTGGATGAGTTAATTCCAGCGTGCAAGGTTCTCTTAGCATGGTAATCTGTATTTTATAGAAATCTGTACAAAAAGTATTATTGCAGATGACAAATGCAAAGGACATTCAGATGAAAATATACATCTTATTCCCGTGTTCTGAGGATCTGGAAAGATAACATTTGCCTGCTGTGAAGTGCAGCTGGTCAGAGTTAAAAGTCTGACTATGATAGGGAAGCGTCCATTTAGTAGTAGATGCTCAGCAAAACCTCAGCCAAGTGCTTGGGATTTCTGTTGTATTTTTCAAGTGTGATTTAACAGATTTTGTAGTTTGTTTTGGGTTTTTTTTTTTTTTTTTTTTTTTTTTTTTTTTTTTTT
>VXAZ01003150.1:2082063-2294120 GCA_013399875.1 Gymnorhina tibicen
TTTTTTTTTTTTTTTTTTTTTTTTTTTACTTAATGCAGGCAGGGTTGGTTTGTATCCAAAGGATAGCTCCTGGAATATTCCTTTGCTGACAGTATCCCAGTCATTACACTCCTCTACATCCAGCATCATTTCAGAAAGCGGCTTCTCTAGAAAAACTAAAAAAACTTTTAAATTTCCAGGAATGTAAATATATTCAGTTAAAAAAAACAACAACAAAAAACCCACATTCTTTACTCATATGTGACTACTTGACTTTTGTTTAAGGTAGATTTGAGAAGTCTTGAAAATCTATAACAATTTTACTGTAAGGCTGTGCCTGCCAAATAGTTACAGCTTAACCTCAGAGGCTGCGGAAAGAAACAAAAAAGTATTGGGGTTTTCTAAAAACCCTGAGTGATTAATGTTTAATCAGATAAATGTAAATACCTCTTTAATAAGAATACTGTGATTAATACATTAAGAAACAAATCTCTTTTTTTCTAAAAGAGGCTCTTTTAGAGAGTTCTTCATCATTTCACTCGAGGCACGTCATTCTTCTCTGGAAGCCATCACTTTAAAGTGTAACGTCTGTGGGAATGATTAATGACTAATGTATTTTGCTCTTCATGGTACTTGCAATTAATCCTTGCAAAAATGCTACAATAAAAATTATTTCTCTCATTTTATGAAAAGATTGCAAAGGGGGAAAAACACCTCAAAACAGATAGGTGTAGTCCTATTTTGACTCCTCCTACAGGCCATTAAACCAGGCTTTAATGTGTCTTACAACAATTCAGATATTCTGATGACTTCCCTAATGACAACTTATTATAACCTTAATCAGTCACTGGGTAAGGTTCACAATCAGTCTTTGAAAGAATAAGTGGAACCTCTGTCTCTTTTTCTTGTAGGTGAGTGTCTTAATTGTTAGGTTACAAGTCATGCTTCTGTCTAGTCCAGTGAATCATGAATTCTTCTCTTGCACAGAGTTTCAGTAGATGGCAGGAAGACTATGTTTGTGAATGCTCTCTAGTTGGATGAGTAGGAAGTTCTTCATAAAGTGTGTACTGTGTGGCTGTGGGAGGTGAGGGTGTTAAATCTCTACAGTCTGAGAATTGGCACAGGACTATTACTCTGGATTAATACCTTTTGGCTTAAAAGATTTGGCTTTAGACTTGAATTTTTAAAATTGGTTTTTACAGTGAGGTTCGGGGTTATGTTAGTGCTTGCTTAAATTTGGTCCATTAGGAGTCTTAGACTTTTGGAAACTGAGTTTATGGGTAGGGCCTGATTTGTGACCTTGCTGATGTGGAAGATTTTTTTAACCATCCATGTTTGCAGCTTTTGGGGCCTGAAGTTGGTGGGCCTGTCAAGTGGTTTTGTGATGCCTGTAAGGATTTTCATCTTGAATTCAGGCTTGTAATTTTCATCGTTCTGCTTGTGGATTTAAACATACCTACCTCTATGTTTCCATCATTCTTGACTGAATGTCAGACTGGCCTTGACATAACCTTTAGGGAAAGGAAATCCTCTGTGAGCCAGAGTCGTGCTGCTGGTTCTGCTGCTGAGTAAGCTTGTTATATAAACAGCTGCGTATTTGGAAGAAAAACAGCCAAACCTTATTTCCACTCCTGTACAAAAATCTTAGCTCTGATCCCTTCAACCTTGGTGTAAGCTCCATGTGAGTACCAGTAGCCAAAAAGATCCTTTTTAGAATTGTGCATTCAGAATCTTTTATGAGGCCAGTCAGTATGTTGAAGCGAGTTTTTGCAACATCTCTGTACACGTGGGAGACTTCAGGATTCTTCAGATCTCTCTGTGCGATAGTTCCTCTGTGGTTAATTTTGCAATTTTAATTTTTTTTTTTCCAGTGGTACCCAAATAAGCTTCGTCAAAGTTTAATACAAGGTCAGGTACTCCTGCAGAACTAGGATATCAAATACAGTGTTTCTGGAAGGATGTGAATGCCTTTTTGAGCTTCCCTTCCCTGCTGTGGACACTGAGCACACACAAGTCATGTTTTCTTTAGGAAGCCAGTTCCTTGTATGCAGTGTGGCTGCACTGTCTTTGCAACAAAACTGGGAGGGTAGTATTTGTGTTGCAGCTGGCAGGTGGTTTTTTTTTTTTTTCAATCAATTTCTACTTCACCAGTAAAACCCAGATGCTTCCTGCCACTGCATAACCACTTACATTATTTGTATGGGTTTCTGTAAGCCAGAAAAATAATTCATTGTAAGTATAGCTCAGTTGTGTTTAACTGGAGAATTCTGTACCTGTAACTGCCAGATCATCATAATTCACTGAAAGAAAAAAAAGTGTTTTTCTATTAATGTTATCATACATAATTCTAAAATCCTAGCTGGAGGATAAATAACTTGAATTTAACTGTGCTCAACACCATCCCTTTTTTCCCCCATTAAATTTACTTTATCTAGTTAACACAAAATCCAGGGTTTTTTAAAAATTCACTTGGATTTTGTAGATCATTTGTTCTAATATAAAGCTTCCCTATCTTTTCCTCAGAAGATGACAGGAGGCTTTATGATATCACCACAGATATCACAGGGCCCTCCTACAGTTTATTTTATAGTCTGTCATGGATTCCTTTGAGTTACTCTTTGAATTACTCAGCAGCACTCAGCACTTAAAAACAGTTCAGTAGCTTTGCCATCCCCTGAAGGCTAGAACAACTGCATTACTGAATCCTCATTTGTGTTCTCCCCACTCCTTCTTCCTGGGAATGTTTCATTTCTCCTCCTGCCTGGAGGTGCCTGTGACTGTAGCAGCATTTTTTGTTTTGTTTCTGTAACACCTCATCATCTGCTTGAGCTCATTGGGTAATAATGATGGAAATGTATGTGCAAAGCCTAAAGGTAGGCAAAATACTTCACTAGCTGCTACTCAAGACCTGCAATACAGCTTACAAAATCTGTGGACACTTCAGAAGCTTTCTGTATGTATGTTAATACTGCATATAGGCTACTCCTTAAGACCCAGTGTAGTTTGGGTCCTTTTGTAATTTGAGCCTGGTCTCTTAAAGAGCAATTCCAGAATGATTTTTCTGGAGATATTTGGGGTATATTTCCGGTGTTGCTTGTTTTGCAGAGTCCCTTACATAACTGTTCCATGTTAACCTTGTTTATCTTGATGATGGAAAGTTGTCAAGTCTTCCTTGGCAGGGTAGCCTGGTTTACGGCTTCTCATTTTTTCACCTTAAACTGCATTCTGTGTCTTAGTTGAAAGTTAAAAGGAAAGTCAGTGTTCTGATAGTCTTCCTATAATCACCTAAACCATGACCAGTTTCAGAAGATTTTTTTTTTCTAGTAGAAAGTAATTTGGGCAGCTCGATCTTTTGTGAACCTAAAAACATCTGATACCTCTTTGGTCTTCAGTTTTATATTGTGATTTATCTTTCTATAAGACTTTTTCCATACAGACAGTAATCAATGAGTTTTGTTTGCTTACTGAGGCATTTGAAGTTACATTGCTTAGGTACCTTTTGGGTCTACATCACAATATATATGTATTTAGAGAAAGAACATATGTGCATACAAGCACTTTCTACCTTTAGTGCAGGACTCTCTGGCACCTCTTTGGACTGGTTCAGCTCTCACCTGTAGTGGCCAGTCTTTTGTCACTCTGCAGTTTCCAGTTTGTGTGGTTCAGGTCTACAGGGCTTCTTTAATGCTCTTGTCATGTTTTCCAACATCCCTAATAAATAAGTTGAGTGTTCTGGTTTATTTAATCTGTGTGCAGTGACAAATTACAGTTTAGATAATTCCTGCATATTTTTTTACAGTCTCATGTAATCTCATCAGAATTCCACCCATACTCTAAAACTGTGTTCTAGACACTTGGAGGGTGTGTGTGTGTAACTTAGATAATTTGTGATTAACATACTTAATATATTGTCTTAAATTCCTTCTAATGATAATAGGAAAAAATTACCTCATGTACTGCTATATGACATTGTAATGTTTTCTCTCTTCTTATTTTCCAGCTGTATGGGGAAACTTTGTCAATATGAGGTAATGTATTTAATTTTTGTATTGAATATCCTTATGTGTAATAAAATTAACTTACCTTTCCCATAAATATAAATAAAGTAGGGAGAAAAACAGCAGCTCACACTGTTGTTTGGGTGGTTGCTAAGCAGCTGATACCATTTTTTTAAAATACAAAGTGTTTAGTCTCAAAAGTGGTTGAATGTTTGCTATAGATCTCACCCAGGATTTTACTCACACTTCATCATCTGTCTTTCTTTGCACAAATTCACTGGTTTTGGCCAGTTGGTTGGCATACCTGGTTGCATGGGCTTGGATTCTGCTTTTCCTCAGCACAAATGTGACTGTATCTCAGTGGTAATGTGGGCTTAAACATTGAAGAGCAGCACATTCTCCACTGCTTGCCATTATTATATTTCTGTTCCTAGAATCAGAAATGTGCTTTGGAGAGTTCTTCCTCCTCCAGAGTTAATTGGTAGAAAATCTGGTGGTTTAACTGCTGAAAAGCAGAAAATCCAGCATTGTCCCCTAGAATTTTTTCCTTTAGAAATAGAAAGACAAGCAATATGTATGCAAAATGTGCAGATTTTCACGTTTCTGCTTGCATGTGAGTTTGTCCTCCAGGAAAATTCACCAGGAAGACACAGCTGCAAAAGAAATTGAAGAGAATATGGGGACAGCTTGTTCCTTACAGCAAAGTCGTTGTGTATAGAGGACAAAATATTTTACCATGTTGTTTTGCTAGTAAAGGGTTTTGGTACTGTGTTGCCACACTTAGCAGCACATAGTAAGGCAAGTTTGAGACAAAATAAGAAAAAATATGAATTTTCTTTAGGCTCTAATTCACCCAGGACAGCTTACTGTGGGGTCTCTTCCTATCCCAAGTGGTCCACTCTACTTCTCTTAGAGTTTCCCACCCTTGATGCAAAGAGTGCTCAGCTGTCAGGCAAGCAGCTGCTGGGCTGCTGTGCCTTGCAGATGGTGAGATCATTTAGATTACGATGTTAGCATGACCAGCAAACTATGGCAGCTTAGCAGCTGTTACACGAGCAGCTGAGCATTTCTTAACAAAAGACAAGAACCTCAGAGAGAGGTTTGAGGAGGACAGGTGGGTGTGGGATCCAGGGTGTTTATTCCCTGATAGGCCATCTTTACAAATTTGGCCACTACCTTCGTCTGAATTCTTATTTGAGATGTCCTTTATAGAACTGTTGAGGGAGAAGATTATTTCTGAAGGTCTGACGTTGGTCCTCAGCCAGTAAGATTGTCTTTGTTAGGAGGAAATGCTCATTCAAAAATAAACTACAGAGTGCCAGTCCTTGAGTTCCAGGATTTGTGAATAAAAAATAGTAGGAACTATTTTTGAGGGGACGTTTTAAAATTCTGAGGGGTTTTCCAAATTTTCCTTGCTCACTTATAAGAGAGGAAGGGTTATCTGTTGCACAGTTGTTTGCATAGTTTTTTGTAAATTTCTGTTACTTGGGAAAACATTTTCAAAATCCACCAGGATAGCTTAATATTGCTTCCTTATAATAAATTCATTCTATGTTAGCTGCAGGGGTTTTATTTGCCACTAATGCAATAAATGACAACTTGGCTTGAAAAGATGGTTCAGGGGATGTGTGTCTTAGTGTAGGAATTTACTGTCTTCTTTAGAGATACAAGTGAATCTGGTTGGTAAGGTCTTTGCCTCAGTAATAGACTGAGCTGAGTTTTTAAAAAAATGAGAGTTTTACAGAGGGTTATGAAGAGAATCGTTGCTCTTACTTCTAACAGTGTGGTGTGTGTATATATATATATATCTGCTTAACAAAGAATCTTCTGTTTCTCTATGTGTAATGAGTTCAGGTCCCAAGTAAAGGAGCTCTGTTTTTCACTTGAAAGAACTCCATTTTATGTTGGATAGCCATGAATCCTCTAGTATGCAAAAACTTACTACTGTGAGATAAATAATTCCCCTTTCAGAAGGTTTAATTGAAAAAAAAAAGATGCAAATGTAAGGAAAATTGGATAACTTTGATGCAAGAGGTAGAATTTAAAAATACATATTCTACACTTGTAGAAGTTTACTGAAGAGTGAATGTAACTGAGACACTTTACACAATCAGATGCTGAGTAAGACCACACATCTGCGCAAGACACTGACCTTTTAGACAGTACTCTCTTTTCACAAGTTACCAGGGCGTACTTCATCCTTGGCCTCATTTCAAATGAGTAACATTTGTGTGAGAACTCAGTATTGCCCATCAGGCAGTTGCTGAAGACACGTTTTAGTACAGTTGGGGGGTTTTTTCCCGTGTATTTGGAAAAGTTTTTTGTTAAAGTGAGATACTTTTGCCCTTCTCTCTTTTTGATTGATACTGTAGTGGCATTAAGGGAAAATGTTTTGTCAGCATACAGTAAGCAGAGACCCTCAAAGAGACGTTTTGGGCCTTTGCACAGTAAAGTTACACTCAAAACCAGTAATTAAACACTTTTCTAAAATGAAGTGAATTTTCTATGTAAAATGAAGTGAATTTTCTATGTAAAATGAATGTCATTTTTATTGTTACTGTTCTTTCCTGTGGGCTTGGTTCAGTTTCTGCCAAACTAATGGATTTCAATGGAAATTAGACCATCCACTTTAATTCGTTCTAATTATGTCTTTGAAATAGTACTAACTTGAGATGCTTTGAGGATGCTGTTTTAGCATGATGCAGGTGCAGTGGAGCAGTTATTGCTTAGCTATGGATTACTTTTTTTCTTTTCTTGCCAACAGGTCTCTTCAAGATAATGGGGATCAGAAGGTGGAAAGTAGAATAGAGGAGGTTAGTTTGCTAATAGTTGTAATCTGTTTTGTTTTGAGGACTCCATTTCACTCATTTCATATTGAAGTGCTGTATTTAGTTTTCTCTCATTACTCCTGATTCTGCTAAAAAGCATTAGATTTTTGTCTGTACATAAGTTTTTGAACTGTTCTTTGCTCTAGTGGAGTTTCTAACCCTGATCTGTGACTCTGCTTTATTTTCATTAAACCTTCCTTGAAAGTGATAGATCTGCTGATACGTTTGCTGTAGAGACTATGGTAGAATCCTCCCAAGAACTGTTTTATTTGTTACTGAAAGGATGTACATGAATTCTTTCCTCTGACTCCCTTACAAAATGTGAAGTATATATAAGATGCATTACAAATTCGAAGGTGCCCAAAATTGCTTTGGTTTGTTCTTAACTAGTGAACAAAGATAGCAATGTTTGTGGCTGGGGAGGGTGTGCAGTGCCAATGTTTAATCACAGGTCCTGGCAATTTCTGAAGTAGACAATGGGTGCTGAACACACTAGTGGTTCTGAACTTCTGTACCAATACCTCTGAATTTCCATTTCAGCCTCAGTTCGTTGTGAAATATTAAGAATGTGTGCAACAGATCTTTCTCCAAATGTTTTAGGCTTCCAGTCTAATAACAATAAAACAAAGTATTAAATAGATAGAGAAGTCCTTGAGGTTGATACCCCTTACCCTTGTGTGGGTGTGTGTTCCTGTACTAGTGTAGTCTGGTCTGCCTAGTGTCTTGTATTCCAGCAGGTTTATATAGCAGTTGTTCCTGTCAATACAGTGAGCAGCCCACTGAAATTGCTTAAAATCAATGGAGAGCTTGTATTCTTAGTTTGTCTTTTGCATTCCTCTCTCTTTGTTTTTTTGTTTGGTTTGTTTAGTTGGTTTTTTTTTTTTTTTTTAATTTTGGGCAGTGTTGCAACAAGCATTGTGAAAATTCCAGTTGTTTTAAGAATGGTGAAATACTTGAAATTCAGTGTGTAGATCAGAGTTATTGTAAGGTCTGAGAAGCTGGGCATTTCTGGATCTTATTTTTAAAGCTGTATTTGTATATCTTACATCATCAGAAAAAGTATAACTGTTTCAAGAACTATTTGCTGTTCCCCAGAGCTAAATATTTAATGAATATAAATGACAGTACCATATTATTTCCTCTTAACATGAATATGCAGCTTTATTCAGTTTATGAAGTTCCTGAATTATCTAGCTCTAACCAGAAGTATTTGTATAAAACAAATTAATGGTGGTTACTGATGTGCTGCCACTTAGTACCAGTTAGAACCTCTGACAGCTTTCAACTTGTGTTTAGTCCTAGAGGCTAAATTTTGTGACAAGGCTTTAGTAAATTTAAAAACAAGAGTTCTGGGACTCCTGTTGAAATTCAGCAGGACTGTTAGAAATTTGGGTTCTGTGATAAAGAAACTGAAACTGATGCCAGCTTAAGTGATTCTCTCTCATAAAGCCATGAAAATGCGAACAGAACACTTGGTAGGTGAACTATATTTTCTAAAAAATTTCCTTTGAATATTTTCTTAAGCCTAAATGTACTCTCAAATCATGATGTAGAACATATTTAGATATTTAAACATGATGTATCTTAAAATTTGCATAGCATGTTCTGAGAGAACTACAGTCATTTCACTGGAGCTAATGCCCCTCTCTCTGGGTCTGTGTCCTCTGTATGGACCTGTTGTCCATTTAAATAGTTGAGGTTTAAATTACTGTCCCACTGTGCTGTTGCTGGATATAGATTACCTTTGACAACCTCAGACAAGTCACAACTTCACTTTGCCAAATAGTAATCGTAACATTGGATGTTCTTGTCAAGAGTATGCCTTGAGATGTTTTGTTTTCAGTGGTAAGCTAAGGGATTTCATTTCACACTGTTCTAGGTGATTTAATTTTTGGTGGAAAAGGTTCAAGGTTTTTTTTATGTAAAGGAGACTTTAAAATGTAAATTTCCCGGAGTTTGTCCCGGTTTGAGACAATTTCAGAGGAACATCCGAAATGAATGCCCTCTGACAGAAGGGAGGTTACAGCCACCCCTCCCCCACCAGGTTTGGGGAGATCAGTAAAGTCTTCAGTAAAGATCTGCATAGGAGACTGTTTGCCAAGGTTTTTGCTCTAAGGCAACTTCCTGTGTGCGTGTTTTGTGATGTGAATCTTGTTTTATTCTTCAAAGTTAAATGTTTTTCCTTTATTTTAGGCTGTTGCGCCTCTAAGAGAGAAAATCAAAGATCTAGAAAAAAGGTATGTCATCTGCTGAATTTGGGAAGCAGTTCAAAGGCACAATTTCTTTTCTGTAGCAGTCAGTTCTGTAGTTGTAGGCTTGAAATAAATTTTTGTATATACCTTCAGCACCTTTGAGTTGTTACCATATATAAGTGAGGAGAGGGCATTGAATGCTAAGACAGTAATGGTTGAGGTATTCAGGCTGACTGATCCTACTAAACCAAGCTGGGAGTGCTGGACTCTTGTAAAGTTCAAATCCTGTGGAGGAATTTGCTATTTGGAGTCTAGCTGATGAATAGATTAACGTGCTTTATGTCTGCTAAGACATACTGGTTTCATTTTCAAGAGACTTGAAATATGCTTTACCACAGTTTTCCCACACTTGTGATCGGTTACTGTGGTTCAGCTACTGTTCCGCTACTGTGGTTCGCTTGCGCATCTTAGTCTGGGTATGTGCTTTGGATGAGCCTGACTGACCTGCTTCTCTCGGGATTTGTAAGGGAATGTGTTATCCCTCACTCCGCCTGTTCGCCTCTGTGTCAGATCAGTTCCCTGATCTCGGTGTCCTCATGGACAGATGCTTTTCATCACAAAATAAGGTCTGGTATAGGGGTGGGAACTGTCAGCTCTGACAAGGACATGCTGCTTTTGCCAGTGGTACTGCTTTGCAGGTGACGCTGTTGGTGTCCCAGGCAAAGCAGACAGTGCTGCATTGCAAAGGGCCAAGGCTGGATTGTCCAAGCAGCACCAGTAAGCCCTTGTGGGGCATTGCATATTGGTGGTTGTGTGCTGTTCCTCCAGAGGGGAGACAGAATACCATTGCTGCTGGCCAGGGTTATGCTTGACATCTGCAGTGTTTTGGTGTTCAGAGTTTTGTCTTGTCAGTGAGCAGCTGCCCCTCCTCCTCCAACCCCTCCTAGGCTGTAAGGGGAAAAAAAAAGAAAAAATTTCAGTTCTGCTTTTTACAATTGATTTGAAAGGTTCAGTGACCTGCCACATGCAATTTATTTCAGTGAGAATACTGATCTGATTGCTCATCTCTTAATGTGCACGTGAACTTCATTGGTTGAACTAGGCGTATATTGGTAACGTGAAACAAATTGCAGATTGTGTCACCACCTTAACAATTAAAGCATTCAATTGATTTATTTAATCTTTGTTGATAGTCCGGTATACCTTCAGCTTCAGTTCTGGGTAATTCAGGTATTTTCTTCTGCCACCCACAGAGGACCTTTGTGGGAGGGTATCCTGATTGCTCATTTGAAAAAATACAATTATTAAATAAAAAAGAGCCAATGAGTTGTTGAGCAGAACCATGAAGTTAAAACTTCTCCCAGAAGCTATATAAATACTCTTGCCTTTTCATGTGTATTGATAAGTCTTGTTTCAGACCTCTAGGAAAAACAACAAAGAATTAAAATATTTTTTTACCTCTGTATGAACCAATCTGGACATTATACTTTCACAAAAGGGGGGCTCTTATTATTGTCTTTTTATTTTCCAAATAATGTAGCCATTTAGCTCTGGTGTTTCAGCTGAATGTGGGTTGTTGCAAATAATTTATTTTTAAATTTATAAGTATGTGAAGTGACAGTAAATAACTACTCAGATGCCTGAAAGCTGTTCCTGCTTGCAAAGCTTACTCTAGTGTCAATGTTTTCTTACCTCATAAGCTGATAAAACCTGAAAGCAATCCATCTTCATGCTTTCAGAAGCAGGAAAGACAAGAATTCCTTAATGCTAGTCTCATGACAAGAGATTGTTTAACTGAAGCTAGAGCTGTAAAGTTTTTATTAAGAATTTGCACAGCAAAAACATTGCCACCTAGTCATCAGAGCAGGCATTAAGTCAAGATAAACTCCGTTTTGTTGCCAAAAGATCATCATTTGGCTGCCGAACTCTATCCCACTGCCTCTAAACTGCGACTGGTGTAATGGCAGGAGCAAAAAGGGTTGTGAGGTCCCTTTTGCAGCAATATGACTCCAGACTGGATTAATGCAACCTTAAAATAGTGGTCTTGGAAATGGAGGAGAGAGACTTGCCTTGCATCTGGTTATTTGGCACTTAAACTTTTTTTGAACTCCATAAATCTCTTGTTATGAGTGAATTCTCCTCTCTGTCACAGAAAGGATGTGTTTCACATGTCTGCATTGTGCTTGTGCACTGCTGTCTTTCATTGTTTCAGCATAAATCAAAGAAATTGTTAGTGACCCGTATAGTGATGTAAGGCTAGTGTAGGTAGCTTTTTTTTGAGTCTCCCTGTGTGGCTAACGTTGGAAGGTTCCATTGCCATATTTCCCCTATCCAAGAAACTGAAAGCAGCTTTCATGCTGTGATGAAAATTGGATAAAGTACAGAAGCATCTGTGCTGTGGCACAGAAGAATTGCTGCTGAGCCAGTACTGCAGGTTAGAAGCAGAGGAGGAGGTGCTTCAAGATCACAGTTGTAGAGTCAGTTCAATCAGCTCTGCATGTGAGTAGAAGAAAATGTAATAACTCTTGGCATTTTTGGCTCCTGCATGCTACATCAGACTGCATCTCTAGCCTGTGGACTTACTGGAGGAGAAGAGTAACCATAGTTAGATTTTTGTGCAGTGTCACACTGACATTTAGTTAAGAAAAACCTGAGGTATAAAATTGCCAAGACTATGATGCTAATTACTGAAATAAAGAAATAAAATTCACACCTTCTTTCAGAGGACTTTGTTGCTCTATGCAGAATGCATGCCAGGGAGGGAGAGAAGTTCATCTAAGGTTTGAGGCATCAAGGGCTTGAGAGAGCACTTAAGATTCATATGTCACATAATTTTATTTTATGATGGTTTTGGTTTAGGTTCCTGTAAAGAAGGTCCAAAAATTAAATTACACTAGCTTGAAGACCATCAAATAAATGGCAGTCTAGCTATTTCTAAGAAAATTAAGATTAGTTTTCATACTGAATAAACTCTCATAGAAATTGCTGAACTATCTTAAAGTGTATTTTTTCAGCATTCTGATTGTAAGTTTTATATTGATTTTTGTAAAACTTTAAGGAGAATTAAAACTTTATGTTGTAAGTTTCACATTGGAACTTCAAGAACTGTTTGAAGTCAGTGCGGTAAGTCAATACAACTTTATTTCTTTTCCAGAGTTTTTAAGAAGGTTGTTTGCCTTTTAGTACTTTAAAAAGAAGGTGTCCAATCACTGCTCATGTTTTATTGTTTTATTCTCTTGTGATGTCATGCCTGACACTAGTTCTGCCCTCAAAAGATAAAAGTCAAGTGATTCATTACATGAAATCAGGCAGAAATTTTAAAAGCACTCCTTGCAGATATTTCACCATGCATAGGCATTGTCCTGTGTTGACCCAGATCCTTTTTGAGAATAAAGGACTAAATATACTCTTAGCAGAACTTTAAGAATGGGATGTTTTCAGAGTGGTTTCTCACATTTCAAAGACGGGTATGTGAAAGAAGAAACAAGGCTGAAACTTACTTAGTTTTTCTTCTTTGTTTTGAAATGTTCTGTAGTTTCACCCAGAAATACCCACCAGTGAAATTTTTATCAGAAAAGGATCGTAAAAGAATCCTGGTAAGTTGGTGTTTACTCAGAGGTTGTTTTGGGGAAATACCAAAAAATTCTGTGGAATGTAATCTGTTTTGTAGGATTAAAGACATGAGAAGGGATAAAGGGAATTACCTTGGATGTCATACATGTTGCACAGGTTTTAGGGCAGTGCTTCACTTATTCATGTTGATGTTCTCAAACTCAGCATATGAACAATAGACTTGGACTGTGCTGTGGAAGTTTGACTTGCCAGTTAAACTGCTGTTCCCTGTAACTTCTCAGGATCACATTGCTAAAGTCTTTGTGTGTGCTCCCAGATGGCTTAAACTTGCAGAGACCAGGAAGCTTTTTAAGCACATCTTGACAGGAACCTTGTGTGACCAAATTGGGCAAAATCTAGTCATAAGGCTAGAAAAGAAGCTGCTCTGCAGGGAATGTTCATCTCTCTGTTCCTGTTATTTTGAGGCATCATAAGTAAGCAGTTGAGGGTGAAAGGGGATGGCAGGTTAAGTCAGGACAAGTGGTTGTCTAAGGCATTCTTAAACTTAGTGAATTGTGCTGCAAATCAGCTTTACAAATACTTTTGAAGTTATCTGTGACTTAGATTTTTCCTTGTTTCTGTTTGTCTGGGGGGGAGAATTGTCCCTGTGTTTTGAAGGCAGAGAAGGTATAGCTAATTGAGATATGTAAAATAGAGTATGAACTTCTGCCTCTGTAGTAGAAAGTAAAAGTCTAGGACAAAACCCTGCTAGCGTGCCTAACTTAGCTGGTGCTTTTGTTTGCTTTGACCTTCAAATTTTGAAGAAAAAAACTGAAAAGATGTAGATAAAAAATTATTTTACTGCATTGTTAGGCAATAATCTTCATTGCTATTGCAAAATTTCTCAAACAATAAGCGTTACCAAATAAGTTTAGTTCTGCAATAGTATTCTGTCATTTTTATGACAGTCTGAAGGTGGGAGACCTGTAGATTCCCAGTGCCCCTGCTGAATATAGAAAATAAACTGAGGAAAATAGAGGGAGGTTTAATTCTGAAAATTCCTAAATTGTGTACTTCATGTGTTTGCAAGGGTAATAAAGTAACCTTAATGTCATGTTTTCTGTGTAAGTGAGAAGGTACTTTCAAGAAAAGTGTCAGTGAAAGCTGTTAACAGGCTGTGGAGCTCTTAATGTTCACTTCCAGACTTTGCCACTGAAAAATACTGGGTATTTTGTTGAAATCTGTTGCTTCAACGGTGATGGCAAGTAGTTGGAATAGGAGTGGTTTTGGCTTACCTGGAGGTGAATAGTTTCTTGGTTCCCCGTGTATTTTGTAGAATTTAAATGACTAAAGAGAAAAGTGGAAAAAAGGAGTGGCAAGTTGTTCTGACTAGTTTTGTGCCAACTCAGATGGGCATTCATAGGCCTCCTGCCCACGTGGACAGTTCCCTTCTTTTACAGTGTTGCCATCGTAATTCTAGGGGAAATAATCCATGTTCTTTTTGAGTAGCTGAAGTTTCCATAAAAACCTTGCATGACATTTCAAAATTCTCAAGAATTGGCCAGCCAAGTGAATTTTGCTAGATCATGCGCTTTGTATTTTGTTAATACTAAATCTTTTTCTCGAATGCATTCTTAATTTGATTTTATTTTTTTTTTATTCTGACTGCACTCTCCAGCTCCAGCTTGGAGATCCCCACAGCACTGTCCTAATGAGACAACAGTTCTAGCAGTTATTTTTTATTAAACTGCATCTCTTTGGAGATGATTTCTAATAGTGGTGGTACCTCAGCTGAGACTAGATACCCTGTCACTTTCATTGAAAAGAGATCTTCACCTTGTTGTGCATGATTTATCTATTTCCTGAGTTCTCTGAAGTGACTAGGCCACAGGCTTTCATATGCTAGAGAAGGAATTCTGTTATTGTGGGAGATAGTGTTGCTGTTGGTTCAGTCTGTTGGGTGGTTTTTTTCTGAATTGAATGCATAATAAACTGATAAAAGCAGCAAACAAAAAAATGAATATAATTTCTTTATTGGACATAAGATGTTTTGAATCTGACTGCAGACAGCAGAAATGAACTTGTGTAATAAACAGACAAACTTGTTAAGTGCCTCTAGTGAAGATATAATTATCAGTAATATTCGTGCCTTTTAGTAGGTGCTGAAGTTACCAAGCATACTTGCACTACTAAGTGATTAAATATTTTATTAATGTTGCCTTAATAGAGAATTCCTTTTGAAGACTCAAGTGCTGGTGCTCCAGTTCTGATATGGATATGATTCATGTACAACTTACGATTATGTAGATTAATATGTCATTGTGATTTGCAGGAAGTAATATTTAGAAATGATGCTTTTATGAGTGATTACAGGAAGGTTGTACAAAGAACTTCACTGATAAATCATATTTTCTTTTTTTTAATGTTGCCTCAAGTAATGATAAAAAACATAATTTACACAGTTTTTTTACTTTTCCAGGGGAAATTCAGCTCCTTTTTCAATAATTTCTTAAGTTCTTTATCTAACACCCATGGAAGCGATATGTTAATAAAGCCAACTTAGATTTATCATAAAAACTGTGGTTAGGTTTAAGGTAATTGGAAACTTCTTTCCAGACAAAATTGGTTTGTGCTTTTTTTTTGCCTTTTTTTTTGTGTGCTGTTTTTCTTTGGTTTTTGTGCTTTTTTACTTTTTTTTTGTTGGCTTTGTTACCTTTTTTTTTCCAAAAGGGATTTTGGGAAAAAGACACTTCCTTTTACTGCACCAAAGAGTTATATTGCAAGCACTAAGTTTATCTTCTCTAGAATCTTGGATGTAGAAGTAGCAGCAGGAGATTTCCTTGGGCCTCAGTTGAAGGAGTAGGTTCAGGTCTTCTACAGAAAGTTTTGTCCTGGTCACCACAAGAAAAAGCCAAAACCCTTGGAACATTCAGCAAGGCTGCAGTTTGCTTGCAAGTCAGGATAAACTCATGGCATTAGGTTTTCCACACGCATGGGTTTGGTTTTTTTCCCCTGGTACTTGGTGACACATGGCAAAGGGCTGTTCTCCCTCAGTTACTGCTCTTCTTCTTTCCTCATTCACAGCATTCTGCCAAAATCCTGCTCTTCCTTCCTCTCTGTTGCGACATAATGGGAGCCTCGAGACTCTTTCTCTTTTCTTTCAGAGAGGATTTCTCCTAAATCCTGTTTCTCCTTCAGGTTTGTCAGGGAACTGAATATGAATATGTTGAATCTGGTACAAGGAAGCCCTGAAAAACTCAGAAGAATACTAAACAGACCAACTAAATGATTCTTTTATTAACTGGTACTTACAGTTGCTTTGACACACTGGTGCCCCTGAATTTTTAACAAGAAAAAGAAGTATGAAACTTCATACATTACAAGAAGTAGATATTCAAGTTTTTACAAAAGAAAACAGATGTAGTTTTTGTATCTTTTTTTCCTTTTCAATCTTCTGAGGTTTTCCTTTACTTTTTTCCTAGTTTAAAAAAAAAATCTGCTAATCTTGCTTTTTAAAACAGTGCATGGCAGGGTAGTGGACAGGAGAAATGTTTAGCCTTTGACTAACCTAAAGTGAAAGAACTTCAGGCATCTCATCCTTTTCCAACAGGACTTTGTCATTGTAGTACACCATCCATTCACTGGATTTCTGTTTGATTCCGCCTTGTCCTTTCATTGTTTAGTTAGTTGTCACTACAGCTGAAGAATGGACATCAACAGCTGAATCACTTTCAAAATGTGAATTTGATCATGCAGATATATATAGCTGATGCCACTGAGGTCTTTTACAAGTCCACTTTTTGAGAGTTGTGATCTGTCATGTCTTGGTTCTTGAAAACAGTTTATGAAATGCAGAGAAAATAATTGCTTCTGTAGATAGGTAAGGATGGGTCACACACCTTGCAGTTCTACTTACTGTGCTGACTGCTTCAGTACTGAATTAGTGATTTTTGTTTGTTTGTTTACTGTTAAAGTCTGTAGCGCAAAAAGGGAAAAATTAATGAACTTTCCTGTTTCTTCAATGAAACAGGACTACAGGGTTTTAAATATTTTATTTCTGCTTGTTTCTGCAATAGAACATCAAGAGTTCCAAGACAGGCAAATGCTGCATGTCAGAGGTGATGGTGTAGAACAGAGTTTTTTCAGTTGTAAGTGACCTACAAAGATCATCTAACCCGACTGCCTGACCTGCTCAGGCCGGAATGATGTAAGCTATGGATGCATTAAAACGCAGAAGGAGTGATTTTGGTTTTAGCAGGCCATTCAAATGAAAGGTCTTTGAAGAATTCCATTCTTCCTTTCTGGGTGAAAACTTACAGTATTTACTTAGAACACCCAGCATGTCTTCCATTAAATCTAGACAAAAGCTGGTTTTTACATGTCTGATAAGCCTGATGTGAAAATAACCTGGTATTCTGTCATAGCTTTTTTTTTCTGAGAAATGGGATTTGCAGAAATTTCTCCTATTACCTTTCTGCATCTTTTTAGACTTTTCTGTCACAAAAAAGAGCACAATCCACTTCGAAGGAAAAAAAGGAAAATAATGGAATCTGAAAAATAGATTTTGTTGATGTGAATTGGTAGCTGACCTAGCCTGACAGTGATGTCAAGTATGTCTCTCGAAATTTTAAAAGCTGTATTTCTTGGGAAAAAAAATATGCATGGAAATGGAGTTGTTTCCCCTGGAGTAAGCAAAGATCTGAAACCAACTGTTCTGTCTTCATGTTTGTAGACTTTGTCTAGTGTTTCTGTAAAAAGAAAAAGAAATTTATACCAACTGTCCTAATGCAGATAACTGGAGGAGCAGGGTTTGTGGGTTCTCATCTTACTGACAAACTAATGATGGATGGCCATGAGGTTACAGTTGTGGACAACTTCTTTACGGGCAGGAAAAGAAATGTGGAGCACTGGATTGGTCATGAGAACTTCGAACTGATAAATCATGATGTCGTTGAGCCCCTGTACATTGAAGGTAGGTAGTCTCTGCTTTGGTATTTGCACTTTTTTGTCCCCTTCTAAGTGTGTGTGTCTGTAAAGAAATGAAATTTATGCACAGAGTTCTGGGTTGATCTATCTAATATCTGTATGCTGTGTTTATTGTTAGCCTATTTTCTGTGACTAGTATGGAGTAAGAGGTTCAGAGTACTTTTGTCTTTGAACTTAGCTCTTCTTTTCTGAGTGGACAGGAGGAAAGAGACCTTAAAAATATCCTGATGTGACTGATGTTGTGAGAAGGCAAGATGGCAGTGGGTCGGTCTGTCTGTCCCATATGTTGTCCCACTTTCCTATGTGTCTGCACAGGCTTACGCACATAGTCTGTGGTCCAGATATTTCATGAACTGAAGTTTGATTCAGGGCTGCAGTTACCTAGACATGCATTCTGCAACCGTGTGTGGTCACTTGAGAGGAGATTAACTTTCCTTAGTTGCCTTTAGGGTCTTCTGTAGAAAACATTGCTCCCGCTTTAGGTACAGGCATTCTTCAATCTGTAGAGTTGGAAATTCAGCAGTACTGAATTTCCCTAGTTTTCAACAGAAAAACAAAAAGAATGACACCAATCCTAAAGAAAGAAGCAAACAAACAAAAGTATGTTCTGCTTCAAAGTAGTAGCTCAATATCTAAGTATTATAAACCTCAAACTGTTACGCCATATTTTAAGGCACCATTAACATACTTGTATTTGAGAGAGACATGCATTTATAGACTTCTATGGGAGTATCTATATAATGAGTCAGTGAAAACATTGCTCAAATTACACTGCAGTTCTGGTGGGTGTGCTCCATCCTTTTAAAACTCTGTAGCAATGTACTTGTTCATTTTAAGGAAAAGGTATGACTGAGCAGTTTGGTTTTCAGTTTGTTTTTTTTTAATTCTTGCTGAATTCTAGTGGATGGAATTTCACAAGAAATATCTTTAGTAATTGCATCTCTTGTATTATTGCTTGTGATGTATTCCTGGCAACACTACTGAAACAGTACTGGAAAAACACATGCTCCTGCTCTGTTCTGACAATGCACTGGTTCAGTTACTGCCTGTTATTTTACTTCAGATTTCTCCTTCCACTGACAGGATAATGGAACAAGGATCTTATTAACTGACTCCAGGTGCTGGTAGCTCATACCTCAGCCAGTTCAATTTGTCACCTTTTCTAATCTTTTCCATGCATTACTTTCTTTCTGACTGATTACACTTGAGACTTTCTCAGGGAATTATCATCATTGCTAATACTGTTGCCCAGCTAACTAGGCATTAATGAATGGGAATTCTGAGATCCTTCAACTACGTTTCCTATGGCCTATGTAATTAAGACACCAATTCCCTATTTAGTACTGACAACTAATTATTGCATGTTATTCAGTGGGTAGTTTATTGAATGTCTTTTCATCTTCCATCAGTGTAAGTTGAAGCTGGCATGGCTAAATGTTAAAATAAAATTAACTTTCATACACTAAGAACATGATAAAATTTGATTTCATTGCAGAGTTTATAGTCCAGTGAGGCAATGGGGGATGGTTTTTGTAACAGATCAGCAAGCTGACTTATAGATCAGATACTTCTTTTCTTAGTCCCAGTTTCTCCTTTTTACTTGTAAATAGAAGTTGGAATGACTGTGAAGTGACAATAAAAAGTAGGTTTGTGTCTAAAGAATTTCTCTGTATTTGTTGTCCTGTTTAAACTGGATTATATAAGGTTGTTTGACAGTTCAATTCCAGAGAGAATAATCAGTGCTCTTTTTCTGAAAGAGACCTCATTTCTGATCTAGAAAGAACAGTGCTTTCACTTTGGATATGGAAAAGTGAATTTAGTCTCATGATGTGTAGCTGTCAGCTTCACAGTGATGCCTACGCACAATCTGCCTTGGCTGTGTCATTATCTTTGATATGTGACACGAAGTGGCACATGGCATTCTTGATCTAGGTTGGCCAGAAACAATAATAAATCACCTAAACACACATTTTATTTTTTAACCCTGGGACAACCATAGTTAACTCTAGTGCTGAATGTCTTTCTCCTCCTCTACTAGGATTTCATTTGCTTTAGCATTTGGAAATGGCAGTGGGAAATGCACAAGTTTTCATGTGGTTTTTTTCAAGCGGAAGGAAAAGGGTTTTTAATTCTTTAGTGGAATGAAAGTAATTCTGGAATCTTGAAAGGTAAAAAAAAAAATGTCTAAAATAGCTATATTAACCCTTTTTTTCCTATTATAGTTGAGTTCTGTGTTTTTAAAGATATTTTAATTTCAGCCTAACCCTTATGTAGAGCTTTAATACACTATTAAATGGGTGCTTTTTTGGTACAGGAAGAGAGTTTTTTTTCTGAAGGCTGGTCTGTAAAGAACAGTATCTCTTACTATTCTTTTTTGTATTATCAGGAGAAAAATACAGAAATCCACCTTTACTTATTTTCTGCTTCATTCTCTACATTCATTAATATTACAAGTGCCCCATAATAGTCACTTGAGAGCACTGTGGCTCATGTTCATACAAACCATAGCGTAAAGACACATAGATGCTAGAGAACAAATAAGAATGAATGCTTGATTTGGTGTTACTGTGATCTACCCTGCTTTAGGGTAATAGATAAAATTGCATTAGAAAATGCCACAGGGAATTTTGTATTAAATACGTGTATCTTATTAGTAATGTACTTACATAGTGACTTGAGCATTAGTGCTGTGTTGTTTATACCCACCTTTGCATTAGAGTTGACTCTGTGTTTGTAGTAAAAAATAAGGGCTTGTTTTTATATAACTTCAAGCCACCAAAGTCTGTATTTCTACTGTGAAATATTGTTATACTTGAGTACGTGTGTATAAAAAAAAAGAAAACAAAACCCCAACAAAACAACTAAACAAAAGAACCCCAACCTAAAAACATAGATCCATGTAAACAAACCAAAAATAACCCCAAAAATACACAGCTCACAAAATCCCCCAAAAAACACACTTGAAAAACCAAGCCACTTTCAAGGTGGTGTCATAAGATGGCACATGATCGATCATTCCACAAACTGGACCCCTAAACAGGAAAAAAGTGCCTCTCAGTTTTCAGTCTTGAGGTTCAGTTTTCAACTACCCCTAGGCACACACAGCAATTGAATAAATCTGGAAGAAAACATCAGACAGGTATACGTAGCCCATATCCTTCTCCCACTGATGTTTCTTCTTCCTGCTTCCTCAGCAACCTTTGGAAGCCTTAATCTTCTGTAAAATGGTAGGTGCACGTTTCCTTTAAACCCAGCTATCTCCTGTATCTGAAAGATGTCCTCAGCTGAACTGTTTCACAGTTCACAGGAACGCACTTAGGCCTTACATTTCTTTTCAGTTGCTTGGTAGTGTTGTTTGTTGATTTGTTTTGTTTTTACCGCACCTTTCACAAATATGAAGCAAACACAGGCCTGAAAATGCCACAGATTTACAGTCTGGTGGAAACAGTTGAGTCAGTAGAATTGATTTCACTTCCCTAATCACAAATGCACAGTGTATTTTGAAAACTGTGTAATACTTCTAAAATTGCAGTCTGTGGCAGCTGAAACTGCTGCCCAAACCCTTTTTGAGCAGAGCAGTGAAGAGTAGTTCCACGCTGATGCTCAAAAACTTTTTAAAACAAGTGCATGTGCACTACCTAACTAATACAAAATTAAATGAGAGGAAAGTAAAGCGTAAGTGGCAGTACTGATAAACTTCATCGCTCATGTTCTGAGACTAACTGATCTTCAGTTAACTAAAGCTGTTTGGCTTTGGTCTTGGTTTGTTTTGTTTTAATTCTAATGCCGCCAGTGCAGTTTCTGGAAAATAATTTCTTAAATGTTGGCTCTAATTTCCATGACTGTTGTGAACACAGAGGTAGTTTTGGCTCTTTCAACTTCCACTGAAAAAGCTTTTAAAAATATATAATAAAAAGTATTATTTATAAAAATATATAATAAAAAAATATATATAAATATATAATAAAAAGTATTTTGTAAGTTGAGAGACATGCTGTAAGCACGTGATACACATAGTGACAAAGATATTGGCTTTCAGAGTTTTCAGGAGGTTTTGTAGTTGCTAGTTACACACACATAGGTAAGTAAAATAACATTCTTTATAGAATTTTAATAAATCATTNATAATAAGTATTATTTATAAAAATATATAATAAAAAAAATATATAAAAATATATAATAAAAAGTATTTTGTAAGTTGAGAGACATGCTGTAAGCACGTGATACACATAGTGACAAAGATATTGGCTTTCAGAGTTTTCAGGAGGTTTTGTAGTTGCTAGTTACACACACATAGGTAAGTAAAATAACGTTCTTTATAGAATTTTAATAAATCATTTGCTAGACCAGAACTAAAAAAACTTTTATTTTTAAAGACTTTGCTGGCTTGTGGGTCTGAGTTGATTTTTAAGGCTAAGATCAACAGTCTCACAAAATTGGTCAAAAGAATAGTCTATAGCCTTCTTGTGAATAAGAGCTTTCTAGACATCAGGATGGTAACATTTTACTAAACAGTGTTCTACAGTATCCTAGAATTGTTCAGTCTTCACGTCATCTCACAGGTAATTTAAAGCTCATATAAATACAAGCACAGGGAGTGTTTTTAAGCTTTTTTTTTTTTTTTGCTTCCATACTTCCATCCCAGATTTTTGCCTTCCTAGTCTTCGTTCTGTGCTTAACACATTCAGCTTCCTGGTTTTAAATTGTATGGCCAGGAAAGTTTAAGTTTATGGCAAAGCAGAGGATGACATATGCTACTTTATTTTGTTTATCCAGAGCCAAGTGCAGTGGTGCCTTGATCTTGGTCTCTGGTGTGAGGGTCTCCAAAACTGCTTCAGTATGAGCAATATGGTAAATCTTTATGAAAGTTATTCTAGTTTGCCTGACAATACAGGCAACGTTTTTTAGCATCAGGGAAATGAACTTGTATTTGTAGTCCTTTTTAGTTCAGGGCACTAGAAATGTCTCGCTTCACTGTGTCAGCTTCTCTGGCCTGACCTCCAGTAATGAAATGGGCACAGCTGCTTTTTTTGCAAGAAAAGTCTATATGTTCAAGCTTGGGAACTTATTTGTACGCTTCTGATCAAAGCTTTTCTGCTCAGTACTTCCTGAGTAGCAAATATAGTGATGGATGCAGGTGCTTAGTGGACTTGGTGACCTGTTTAGTCCTTTCTGGGACCATGAAACATGTTGAAGGCAGAAATTGAAGATGAAGGTCATTTCCTGTCATAGGAAAAGTGGTAGATTTCTCCCTTACCATTCACTTAGGAAGCATGGAGAACACATGCAGTATTAGGACTAGAAAATAAAGATGATATGAAGGAAAGTAGTTTTATGGCAGTATTTTGTAGGAGTGGTTTTACTGATTATGCTTGTTTAGCAGTAAGGAAAACATAAGATTGAATGTTTGTGTCCAAATTTAGGTATTGCAGATTTCATGTATGCTAAATTTTAGGGATTTTTTTTTTTTTAGCTTTTCACATAGAGAAGGACATAATTGACAAACATTAGTTGCTGTTTATCTTGCAATATGTTACTTAGATTTCATGTTGAGCACAGACTTCTGTATTTGCCAGGGTGTACCTTGTGTACCTGTGTTGAATGTTTATGCCAGCTTCTGTCTGTGCTATTTTGAAATGAATTTGATTTTTTTTTGCCATTTTTTCAGTAAAATTGTAACATAACAAATTTATTTAATGTTTCTTTATCACTAGTCTACCATCCTGTGCTTGGTAAACTACTTGCTGCCATGTTCACAGTGGTTTACAAAGTTCTAGTCCCCCATGTGAGTTACACACAAAACTTGCAGAATTTTATTGTTATCATTTGTTCTTCTGTTGTGGTCCTTAACGTAACACTTTGCACAACTGTTCACACGGTTATTTTCAAATAATTGCTCTATGACGTTAATTGCAAAGCTAGCTCAAGTCTTCTTATTAAATGTTGTACAGCTTCTTTCTTAACCTCATGTAACAAGAAAGAGTTGTGGAGCTCAACTACTAGATGTATTTCTTTCTGTCATTGAGTAGATACTGTCCCAGGCACCCCAACAGTTATCCTTCGAAAAGCTGTAGCTTGCATAGCTTTCCCCAGCTCTGGCTGAAACAGAGTTAAGTTGCCTGCTATCTTAAATAACTGTTAACTTTGTGCTACAACGCACAAGGTTGTCAGCCAAGCTGGGTAGATGGCTTTGTGTAGCTGGCCTGCTGAAATTCTGAGGGGGGAAAAAAAAAAAATATGTATTTTTCAGACCTGACACTTAACAGAGGGAAGGTGGAATGAGAAATAATTATTCTTGTTTCAGCATTGTCAGCTTGATGGATCTAATATGACAAGTTTGTGGTAGAAACTTTTCACCTTACTGAAATGTCCAGCATTCTCTAAATGTTTTGGGAAAACTGTGATGTTTTTCGTTGGTCTGAGGCTTGATATAGTAAAGATTCCTTCCCAGGCAAGAGGAAGAGGTCTTGTAGCTGCCTGGTTGCCTATCCTTCTGATCCAGAAGACAGCCGTCTGACACTTGGCAAATGCGCATCTTCCATCTCTCTGCCAGTTCTGCTCTTGCTGAACCTTTTCCATACAGGGGTAGATTTTTGGTTTTATGCCTGGGGGAAAGTACCTTGAGGCAAATCAGACAGGCAAGACTACTTTTGGCAAGGAAAACCTTGTTTTTTCCCCAGCTCCTTTTCTTTGTTTCATTTAAAACAATTGCTAGCTGGGAAACAAAGGAAGAATGAAGGACTAAAAGGCAGAGAGTGCTTTCTTTCTTGCTTTCTAGCTTTCTTTTTCACTGTTTTTTACACTTAGTTTCATGTTTAAAAATAAGTAAATAAACTTAAAGATTATAAGGAACTTTTGGGGTTCTGTATTTTATATGCATTTGTTTCTAGCTGACGGTTATATGACCACTTGGATAATCAGAGGCCTAGCTGTATCCTTGTGGAGCAAAAGGAATGGTAGATTTTGACCTTTTCTAATTGAATTGCCACATGCCATTAACGGAACCATTCCTATACAAGCTGCTGTGTGTCAAAAACTAGCAGTATTTTTAAAAACCCAAAGAAGCCACAAAACAAAATAAAATTAAGTGGATGTAGAGGGAGGTAGGAAAGAGTTCATTTCTGCTTTGACAGATTAGGATTGGGAAGTAAATTACTAACAGACCAAAATGCTTTTGAAGTGACATTTTCTCTTTGCAAAAAATCCACCACAGCTTGTTGAAAAATAGATTTAGAAAGGGTTGTGAAGGAATAGGTAGAAAGAAACAGCATAAAACTCAGGTCAGAGTTCAGCTTTGAGTCGGCTGTAGGTGACTTCAACTATTGCTTTGTTCATTTTTCTTCACCACTGTGCTTGAGTTACCTGCTGCTTGCAAGCATCAGTCAGCATCTTCGCTGAGCATTCCTTTTGCCAGCTTCCAGTCTAGCCCTTGTCTTTGGTTTCATGACAGTACCATGCTGTACTGGGATACATGGGAAGGGGATACTTACATTCAGAAACAAAACTTGGGGCAGTCATGTATTTTATTCATATTCAGAACTCATCTGTAGGAAGTGTGTGAAAGTTCAACAAACCAGTTAAAATGTACCCCACGTTCCATTTTTGCATTATTTCCCCAGCACAAAATTTGATTTCAGTTTTATTCACTGCTTAAGCTCACAGTGTCAACAGGGACCAAAATAAGGAGTAGTTATTCCACGTCACACTTCATCATGCAGAACAATTAACTAGCTTCATGTTGTAGACAGACTCCTGAAAGTATCAGCTGCATTAGCAATGCAGGCAGGGCTTGGAATCAAGCATGAGCTGGGAGCTTTCTTCCTCCAGCTCTCACTGCATGAGACTCTCTTTGGATGCTGTTTGTGTTGCTATTACAGGTGCCTTGTGTGACAAACTCTCTTGATACTGCACCAGAGTTCATAGTGGTTGGATATACTATTTCCTGATCATTCGAGAACAAATAACAGAATCTGCTACATGAAATTTTACTTCTCTGCACCTTTTTATGTGAGAATAAATACTCACCAACATTACACATCTGCCAAAACTGTCTCTCTCTAGCTTTCTGGGCTGTTTTGACATCTTCTAGGCAGCTATTTATTCCTGCTCTAGAGATAAACAGCTGTAGAGCAAACAGAGCATGGCAACATATAAGTAGATACATTTTGTGGCATCTTCGTGAGCATACTGTCAAATATCATTACTCTGTCAAGACAGTAAAACTTGCAGTGATAGTCATGCAGGTTGCCTTAGGAGCTCATCCTATCTTTATGTTGATAGTTAATTGGGTGAGATATGACTTGAAATAATTTCTCCTTATTTTGGTCACTATTGACATTGTGAGCGTAATCAGTGAATACAATATAATCATAAATTATTTTGCAGGGTTTGTTGTGTTGCAGCAATAATGCAGGGCTGCAGTTTGGATTAAACTTTGAAATGCTTCCTAGAAATGATCCAGTGTGTGCTTATCCAAGCTGTGTTACATAGAAGTCAGGAGCTGAGCTTGCCCAATAGACGAAAGACACAACAGTTAATCTAGAAAAACTTGACTTACATACAAGCACACTTCATTAGGGATTCAGAAAGAAAGTAGGTTGAATATTTTACCATGCCAATGTTGCTGGTATTTTTAAAGCATTATTACCAGAACACATGCTTATCTTAAAAAGGATGTAATATTCTAATGTGAAGGAAATGCTTGTGCTTTGGAGACTTACCTACTTTTCATTTTTTTCATTGCTCAATGGACTGTTGAAAAGTAAGGGTTGACTTTCACATGGATAATTCAAGCCACTTGTATATACTCTTGCCCTACTACTCTGCTTTTTCTTAATATATATTAGAAATCAGAAAGCAAAGGTTTGTGTACTTGCTTTGTCAAATGAAATTTGAGAATTGGGAAGGAAGGGAAGTCTTCAACAGGAAGCACATTTCTCTAATATTTCAGTGTTCTCACCTAGTTGAAAGCAGGTGATAACTTCATAGTTGATTTTTTTTTTTTTTCATATAGTGATGGGACAAGGGGAAATGGCTTTAAACTGTAAGAGGGTAGGTTTAGATTACCGATAGGAAACAGAATTTCTACTGGGACGGTGGTGAGGCACTGGAACAGGTTGCCCAGAGAAGATGTGGATGCCCCATCCCTAAAAGTGTTCAAGGCCAGGCTGGATGGGGCTTTGATCAGCCTGGTCTAGAGGAATATGTCCCTGCCCATGTCAGAGTGGTGGGAACTAGGTGATCTTTAAGGTCTCTTCCAACTCAAACCATTCTGAATTTTTTTTTTCCTACTGGATGTAACTCATATACAGATTGTGCTGTTTAAGCAAGTATAGTTGTATTTAACTGGAGAACAAGAAAAATTTTATTTTGTTTTGTTTTTTTTTTTTTTACTTTGAAAGTCAAGGATGCTTCTACCCTGTTTTAAGTAAGAAAAGTCATTTAAAACTGGAGGAAAAAGTTCATTACGTCACAGATCCTGTGAAAGTTAAAGCCTCGAACAGAGGGCTAAGAGAAATCAGTATGCGGTCAAAATACAGCTTTATTTTTTAATGCTGTGGTTTGCTACTGCCTTTTAATACTAAAATATCTAAGGAAATAGTTGAAAGGAAAACATTTGTTTGTCCAGCAGTGTTCTGTTCTAGGGCAAGACAGCCTTATGCCACACAGTATTTTCTTCTGTCAGAATAGCAGCTAGCCTTGACTTCTCCAGCTTCTTTCTGGTTTCGATGTTGAGTCTTCTGAAAAAAATAAACAAAACAAACTAACTTTTCTTTTGAAACACAATAGAGTTATTTTCCCTTTCTTTTATTGGGCTATTCTAATTATTACATCATCTTTTGATTGCTTTTCTTGAATGACCTTGGTGCAGGGGATTTGTTCTTTCTTAAACATCACATCTCTCATTTAAGCTTACATTTAAGTTTTTCTTTTGCAGTTACTTATCTCTGGGTGGGTTTTTTTACATAGTTCTGTCTTGCTGTGATTCAAGTTACAAAGAAGACAGAAAGACATTTACATATTTAAACAGTCAGGTTATGAAAGGCTTGCAGGTTGAGCTTTTGAATATCAGATACTGCATACGAAAATTAATCCAGTTTTCACTCCTTTTTTAAATTATAATTTAACAAAAATATCTTTGTTTCCAACAGTCTTTTGTTTCTAATACCTCCAACCTTCAATCATATCAGACAGTGAGTTTCAACTAGTGCTAATTGTATTTCATAACAGGGAGTGGAGGAGTGTGCTGAAATCTCTGTATTGCATTTTGATTTAGGTGTTTGTTTTTTTAATTAAAATGCTGTATTATCCAAAGCATTGCATATATATAACAAAAGTAACAGGAAAAAAAAGACAGAAGTTGCATACTTGTATCTTGCCATATATATTTAATATATAAATGATACAAAGCCCATTAATGTTTCATTGACAGATAGTCTAGAAATAAAGAATTTAATTTTCCCAAGAAGTTTCTCGTCATCTTGAAAAAATGTTTCTACCATTTTTGCTTCACAGTCTATTTTAGAAAAATACTCTGAAGCTTGTAGCCATTTAAAAACTTGCGAGTAGCAGAATGTTGCAAATACTTTTGCAGCTTCTAAACATTTCTGAAGTACTCAGCTAAGTTTTTTATAAGTGGAAAGTGTGAACACCAACACAGACATCTATATCCTGTCAACAGTGCTGATATATTACATTATGCTCTAGGTTTTGTTTTCTAAAAATTAAGTTTTTCTTAGAGTTACAACAGGTTTGTGTACAAATCATCTGTAGGTATCAATACAGGAAGTACTGGGTTCCAGACCTAGGAAATGCACAAAGGAATACTTTTTTCTTGACTTTAATGCTTTCTCATTTAATATGTTATGTGGGAAAACAATAATGCTATCCCCTCCATTTTTCTGTAGTGGACCAGATCTATCATCTAGCATCTCCTGCTTCTCCTCCAAATTACATGTATAATCCTATAAAAACATTGAAGACCAACACTATTGGGACATTAAACATGCTGGGTAAGTGGAATTTTTTTTATTACTTGGTTAGACATCATAAAATCCCAACAGAGTTGCTGGGGAGAGGGGAGGATGAAGCAAATGAGTTGTACATTTTAAAAAGTTGTTTCTTTAAGCAAAATAAGGTTGGGGGTATTTTTACCCTCTCTGAAGGTTTGTCCTTTTCCATTAAATGTATCTACAAATGAACACTGGCAACATGGCTGTCAAAGCACAAGAACTTTGTGCCTGTAAGTTGGCTATGGAGTGTGCAGTAATTACAGAAGTCATCAGAACAATTAAGAGAATGGGATTTTATAGCACATTTGTGTTCATTACTGCAGTTTCCACTTTGGTGACTGTGGAACATTCCCATGGTTACCATTACTGACTGTTCGTTTCCACCTCTGCAAACACTGAACTAGGTGGAACTGCACTGGTTCTGTAAACTCCAGACATCAGGAGTACTGCACCCTCTTGTGCATGCCTTGGCTAGCAAATTCTGAAAGAGTGTTTAATGTCTAGCTTCATGCTGGATAATTACAAGGCAATGTTTTCATCTTTGTGTGTTAGTTTTGATGCTGGGAATGGGTTTGTGAAAAGAAGACGTCAAGCCTTCACTACTTTTTCCTTCCATCTTTGTGCCATTTGGTATATGATGCAGACTTGATCTGTGTGTCAGTGATCCTAAGAGTTGTTATGAGTCTGAATAACTCATGGGCATTAGCACAGCTGAGTTTCTTATTTGAGTGGTATTCTGGAGAGTACAATTCAGAGAATCAAGTGATTCAGAAGCTACTGAGGTACTAGAATGGCATAGGTGAGAGATTTGTTTCATTTGCCATGCCAACTTGAAGACCAGAAAGCCATTGAAATGGAATGCAGAATAATCTCAAGTGGTAGGTAGGATCATCCAAGCAGTTTAAAAGGACATAATAAAGGAGAGATGATTGATTTTTGTCCTATAACATGTTATTCTGTATAAGTTTTTTTACATAGCTTGTCTTTAATCTATGTAAGGAAGGATTTGGTAATCATAATATACTGTGTTGTTTCAAGATCCTGATTTCCTAAGTGGAATGCTTCCTTGGCCTTTATTTAGGTTGTAATAGATTAAGTTCTTGGATCTTGATTCAGTGCAACTACTGGTCCCAGAAGCAAACACATCCCATGTAGGTGCTACTCCGCTGTTTCTTAAGTTTGCTAGTTTGGGAGTGGGAGCTATGGGTTTGATTTACAGCTAAATTTGCCTAGCGAGAGAAATCGATTTCTCTTTAAAAACATGTAAAACAGGATCAAACTAAAACAGCTAACATGAGTGAAAGATTCTTGCACTTGCTCTAATTATGTTCTTCTTTCCCCATTGCCCAAAATCTAGGTTTAGCTAAACGTGTTGGAGCACGGCTGCTGCTGGCCTCTACATCAGAGGTTTATGGAGGTAAGAAGAATGAAACAGTATTTAGAGCTCTTCAGATATGACTGTGTAAAAGGATATTTACACATCTTTTGTCAGATCCCAGAATGATAGATTTTCATCACTATCTTAGCTTGCTTTTTTATGAGCTATTCTTCTTACAGTTTAAAATGTGAGAAGGGCATTTACAGTGCTTGTTTTATGTTTCTAGTCAGGGGTGGTGGCAGGAGACTCAGGGTGTTGTCTATACCTTTCCTGTGTCCTGCTTTACATCTCTTTTTCCAAAGGGCTTGTGGGGAAATTGAGTGTTGTACTCTAAAGTCCAGGTACCATGGTGAAGAGAAGAAAGATCATTTCAATAGTAAATATGTATATCTTTTTCCCATCACATAGGAGTTGTATTGTTAAGATTCAGTAATTGCCCTGGCGTGTAAGAGACAAGGACATAACCTCCAAGCTAAGAAAATACTGGTTGTGCATGCAGATTCTTCTGGTGTCTCTTAAAATGTAATATTCAGCAGTACTCTCAGTCTTCCTCTTACTGGTAGAAGTGAAGGAATGAAAGAATGGTGGATGGAATGGTGACTGGATGCAGCACGAATCCTTAGTACTTCCTTGGGTGTGTAAGAGACCCTGTGCCTGCTAGAGAAACTTCCTTCTGTTCTGAACTATTGCGTAATTGATAATAGCAGTCTTGCAAGATTAGTGGAGCTACACAAGCACAGTCACCTGCTCAGCAGGAGTAGATTTGAGAGTCTTGGCTATAAAGAACAAACAAGTGAACAAAAAATGGTCACCTCTGTTACAAGATACAAAGCTTTATGAGCAAAATGTGAGGAAGGACAAAGAACATGCCTCCAGGTGTACACTTTTGGTAGAGCAGCTTCAGTCAAGAAGATTCAAAGTAAATGCCCAGGCAATCATCACTAAGATAATTGGCCAGCCAAAGTGGCTTGAGCATGTGCATTGTTCCTACTGCCTTCCAAGCCTTTGATTATCCATGGTCAAGCTCTGCAGAGAAAAAGGGTAGCCCCAAGGACTCTTCTGTAACTGAACAAACTCTCTTCTGGAGTATCTCCCTTCTCACAGCATCTTTTCAGGCCCTTTTAGGATTGCTATGGGCTTTTATAATCATGTAAAACTTCGATGCATTCACCATTGCTCTGTGGCTTTCATATAGTGCAAATGCATCCATAATCACATCTCAGCAGCATAAAATCAGGAAGGTTTAATCAGAACTGACTGTCAAGGTTGTTTCAAAAATTAGCTTTCAGCACTAGGAAGTTCTGTAGTAACGTACGCAAACTTCAAACCCAGTAGAAATTATACCATCCTAAAGACAGCAAAGGGGGAAATTTAACCAAATGTTTGTATTTTTTCAAGCATATAAAGCTTGAACCATCAAGGTTCCTAGGCGATTGTTGTTTGGTTGTTTGTTTTTTATAATCAAGAACTTCTATGCTGGATCAAACTAAAGGATTGTCTAATCTGATTTTGCCCAGTGATAGCTAGTAAAAATGCTTAGGGTAAAATAGAAGAAATGTAAGTACTTCGCGGTACACCACTCTTACCTCTTTAAGAAGTGGAGTGCATCTCTATTTTCTCCATTTTTCTTTCCTTGTTTCCTGTTTTATGAAATTTGAATATGCTTTACTTCCCTACATAGCCTGTAATACCTCCTACATAACTGCTGCCTACATAACCTATAATGTTTCCTCTGAAGCACATTAGGTAAAAATCATATTTATGCCCTTGAGGTAGTCTGTCTTTGCAGAGAAGAGTTGAATTTAACCCTCTGTTCACACACTCATTTAGGGAAAGCAGTTGCTGACTCTTGTTTGCTTGTACTCAGTTATTTTACTAGTCTTTCATCTTCTGTTACTGCCGTTTTCATGGTTCCAGTGATTGCACTTTTAAGAAATTGTGGTAAAATACAAGATTTTTTAAAATCCAGAATTCAGAGAGAAGCAGTGCTGACTTGTATAACACAAATTCTCTACTGAAAGTTTCATCATATATAGTCATCTTCTGATATATCATAATCTAAGGTGTTTTTTTTCCACCACAGATCCTGAAGTTCACCCTCAAAATGAGGATTACTGGGGCCATGTGAATCCAATAGGTCCAAGAGCCTGCTATGATGAAGGAAAGCGGGTTGCAGAGACCATGTGCTATGCATACATGAAGCAGGTATTAAACTTGAATCAGATTTGGTGTTTTTTCTGTAATTATTGAAGGCCAGTGTATGGCAAGACTGGAATATGTGTATTTAGGGGTAGGAGGGCAAAAGATGAACGTCTTGAGTAGGAACACTTACTCTGTTGCGGCAAAATCTGTTTCCTTTATGAGAAGGTTTTATTGCTCCCATCTGTTGTGTGTTTTCAGATGAGCAGTCTTCTTGGAGAAAATGTGCTTAAGTCTTCTTAATAGGTGTAATATGTCTTTCAGTATAGTAAATAGTTTTTAGACAGATTAAACTGAGGTGACCTTACTGTGCTAAGAAGTCAGTGGGGCTGAATAGGGCTGTTACTGATAAATGTGGAATGTTGAAGGAGCATAATCAAAATCAGAATATATGGGTAAGAATGTGGAAGGTTTTTAATGAGTATTTGAGAAATGTCTTAAAATTATGTATGTATAAACACAGAACTTAATGGAAGATATGAATACCTAGCTATGTAATGCCTGTTTTCAGACAAAGATGGTAACATGAGGATAAAAATGCAATTTAATATATGTTTGGGAAATTATACATGCCGGTTTCCTTGGGTTTCATAACCAGCAAGTAGAAACTCATCATTAACTACTGTAGCATTGACTCTTTACCTGTATGTAAATCTTGCTTAATTGTGGTTCAGCTAGGCTCTAAGAGACTATTCAATTAACAAATGTGTCACACTAAAGAAAATTGTATCAGTATTTCTTGTTATTTGCAGCCTTAATATACAAAAGTATAAATCAAACACAGGACATTCTATAGAATTTTAAACCTTTAAATTATAAAATTCTAAGTGCTTTTATAAACCTTGAAAACAGAATCAAGCTGAAGTGATAAGACTTTAGAGATGGTATTTTAGTATAGAGGTTGTAGTAATTTTGTGTTATCTCTTCTACCAGACAGAGAAGGCAGAGGTTCTGTCTCCTTTGTTCTCTTAAATTATTTAAAGTCCAACATGGTGATAGTGCTCTTGTTCAGGATGATGTCTCCAATATTTCACTGTAGCAAAATATTCCTTGTCAGTCTGAAAATCCATTTGCAGTTGAAGATTGCAGTTTTTATGAGAAATTCTTGTGCTGTAGGGTGTTGCATTTTTTGCAGGTTTGTGGTACACACTGCAGTATTCTTTTAGAAGGGCATGAGCAGGTAATTTTTTAAATCATGGGCTGTATCTTAAAACCACAGGATGAGTCATGATAGCATCTCATAAATTTTATGCAGGATTTACAATGAATAGTAAAGGTTTTTAAGGTGGAACTGCAGTGCACACATATATTAAGTAAAAAACTCATGATGCAAATGAGCTCTCTGTCCTAGGGGCAGCTGTGTGACATATTTCTTGTACTTTATTATGGGATAGTGAAGTCTGCCCAAGCTTGTCCCATGTTCAGATATATTCTGAAATACTGTTGAGCTGGTGTAGGGGTAAGAGAGGGGTGGGTAGTGTTTAGATGATATGCTGTTATTAGTGGAGTAAACCTTATCTTTTGCTAGCGGAAAGGTCTGATTTCCTCTATGCGAATAAGCATTGTGTTTTTAAGAGGATTTTCAGTAGGAGTGGCCTAGCCCCAAACAGGAGGATTTGCAGTATTTCAGGCTAAAATATTTCCAGAATCTCTCCGCTTCAATAAAAAGAAGACACAGGCAAAGTTATTTTGCATTTTTTGGTCATTTCTTACAAAGATTTCCATCTTTACGCACATTGCTACGTACCTTAAATACCTAGTAGTGTTTCCAAAAAATGTGAAGTAAAACTAAACTTCTCCATTATACTTCCAGACAGCCTGTTTGAATCAGAACAGTTTTTGAATAGTCAAAGTTGACTATTAGCTGTTGTCGGAGTTCCTTAGTAGCCTGTCCTGACTGAGGCATTTTTGGTGCATTCTTTTTTGCTGGCAGTGTTGTTTTGTTCACTTACTTTGACCCTGTGAATTAAGCATTTCTTGACTTTATCACCTGAGAAGGCAATGGGAGGGGAGTTTCAGCATCTAGTATCGCAGTGTTGATTCTGTGCTTTGTTCAGGACTTGCCATTCAGTTATCTGTTCAACCTTAAAAAAATTGCATTTGGCATTCTGGAGCTAGGAAATCTAGATATTAATGTTTGCTCCAATACTCTGGATTAATTTAAATACTGACCAGAATCTGATACTACCTTCATGGCAGGGATTTACATCATCTGCATAGGTGTGTTGTAAATACAAATACACAGCATTTTAAATGCTGTGCATATTAAGGGTGTTTTGTGAACTACATTTCCTTCTTTTCTTATGCCACTGACCTGTAAGGAAATTCTCCAGAGCTGAAGCAATGCTTCAGGTCACTAGGGAATGTTACAGGAAAATTTTTCTTCTCCTTCCACTGTCTTCATCCATTTTTTCATACCAGCTATGTGACTCTGAAATGGGCTTGGTTGTGATACAGCCATCACATTAAGTGATAGTTCTGGAATTGCCTTAGAATAGCTAAAGTGTTGGACTATAAGCATGGTAATGTTTCAACCATAGAATTGTAGGTTGTATTCAGGGACCTGCATTATTGCCCAAAGTATAGTCAGATGATTGAGGCTGTCCTTCCTAGCTTGTTTTGGTGCTTTAGTGCTTATGAAATTCAGATCTCACTATCGCTGCTTTTGCAAAATAATACTAAAAAGCTATTAGTGACCAAGTATTAATGGCATTTTGTTTATACAATTGACAGTACATATAAATAAAAGTCCTTGGACCCAGCCTCATTGTAGAATATTGTAGCTTAAACACATCATGGATCCAGTGAATACTGTGCTAGTAATTTTGCTGTGATTGCAGTTCAGGGGTTTGGGAACAATTTTGAGATTTAATGATCTCTGAAACACATGGGAAAGAATATGAATCAGTAAGAAAGTGACTATTAGAGCAAGGAATGCAGGCAGCAATCTAAGTAATTTTGGCTGAGATGTTGGTAAAGATTTGTATCAGGTCACAGTGATACCCTTGTTACTGTCTGGACTTCCCTAGCAGATTTTTTTTTAATTCCGGTTGTCTGCTGGAGAGCAGACATTTGTAGCTTTTCCTTTCCTGATTTTGTCTGCAGGGAGGTCTAACTCATATTTGCTGTTCAGATAGATCCACAGACTTTGCAAAGAAGAAAGTACTAGTAATTAATAGGAGAAGCTTACCTGATACCCTTGTGAATTACAGCCACAACATACTATGTTCAAGTTGTTTTGGTTAAATAAACTTTTGGCATTTGAATTGTATTGATCTATTTTCTAAGACAGTCAACACAAGGAGATATATTTTAATTTTATAAGCTTTTTAAGAAAGGTATCTTTTTAAATTAAGAAGTTATTATAGCATCCTTGATACTTTCTGGAGCTGGGATCTCTAGAGCTAAAGCACTGGCAAAGACTCATGCTGAAAACCAGGACAGCTTTGTTTTTAAGGGGAGACTGGATAACTAATGCTACATTTTGACTGACAGCTATAGAATAGTCTGGAGTACTTATTCAGAGAAGGTATATCCGTAAGCCGTAACAATCTTTCCTGCTTCTTTACTGTTTCTTTTCATCTGTACAGGCACAGTCTCTGTGAAGAAATTCATACTGATAAATAATAGAGTGTTTTGCTGAAGTGTTTTGCTAGCCCACAATGCTGCATTTTATGATCTTGGTCTCAGGCTCTTTTTTGGATTGCTCAAGGAATTTTCTTTCTGATCAATCTGCTGTAGGAAGGCACTGTCTTAAACTGTGAGGACAGAAGGCAGTTGATCACATTTAATCTCAGCATTAGGGATAAATCTCAAGCTCTCTTTTGTTTAGCAGTATAAATATGAGCCAAAGAGGGTTTTTCCTTTCTTTAGGATGTAATAAAATGCTGTACATGACTTACTGCTGCAAACCTGGGGGAGTAATTGATACTGGGAATATGGTAGAGGTACTCAGTCATTACTACGTGTTGTTGATAATATTCAGAGTAACGGGACATAGCTAAGATGTAGACAATTAATACAAGAAGGAATAGAGTTACTCAATATATAAAAAGAATCACTTCAAACAAGATGTTCATGAAACAGCGAAAGGAGACTTAGGACACTGGCTCCAAAATCTCTTTGTTTGTGGAAGAGTTTCTTTTGAGAAGACAAGATTCCAGTTTTAAAGGGCCAAATGAAAATTTAGCTGCATAGAAAATAGATTTTTCAAAGCAGTAGGCTGCAGAGAAAAGCTTTGCTAGATGACACTATAAATAAAAAGTTACTCATTTTAAAAGACAACATTACAGTGGGGTGAGGTGAATAAATAGAAGGGAGAAGAAATAATGGATTCATTGTGACTATGAGTAAGTGCCTATAGAGAATGTGTTGTTTTTTTTTTCTAGATCCCTTGCAAGTTTCCAACCAATACTGGAAAACAAGGCAGCTGCTGTAGCTTGTGCAGTGCAAGAGAGGCATTTTGGTCAGCGTCATTGAATGAGTTATTTTTGTCTTGAATACTAGCTTCCAAGTGCCTTATTTTCTGCACTTGTTATTAATGGCAGTATCTGGAAAGCCCACATGAAATACAATCCCTTCCTGAAGGAGTCAGTGTCCTTTTTAAGATAAAGTGCTGGGGAAAACAAAGGAAGGAGCAACTCTCTAAGAGTATGTCTTTCCAAATGCAGTGGAGGCTTTGGGAATGGTTCTGTAATGTGCTGCTGGAAGTATACATTTGAAATGTTACACTGCTGTACTTTTTTAGCTAACAAGAAATAGAGTATGTTCCCAGCTGATGCATTTTACATGGAAAGGGACTTCTGCTCTTTCCAGAGTCTCTTTCCGCAGGACCCAGTGGAGGTTATTTTTTTGGCTCTGTTGTGGATAGAAGCTTGTTGTTGGACAGACTGTAATGGTTACCTCCCTTGTTACTGTTAGTTTACCATTTAGTTGCAATTGCAAACAAGGTTTGATTGTGACAAATGAAATCTTACCTGCAACTAAATGATATTGAATGTTGTTTGACTTTCTGTACTGGGAGGTGTTGGGCTTTACTTGTACTACTGGGTGTTTCTGATTTCTCAACACCAAGTAATAGGTGATGTATTAAATGTTCCTTTTGCCTGTTTCTTTTCTGTAAAAAGCTAGTTCTGCTGCTTTCACAAAACATCTTTGAGGATTCATTTGTTCATGAATCACGTGGAGACCTAAGAGAGAAGGTCACATTTTCCTGAAAGTGTCCCTTATACATGAAACTGCATTTATTTCCAAGAAAAAATGTCTTTCCAGATCTCTTCTGAGTGAAGTGTATGTGAGCTGCAGCTTTCAGCCACGGATGTACCAACAACACACTTCTTCCACACACACCCTCTTCCAAGACAACAGCAAGCATTGGTCTAAGCCTTAGTAAAATAGATGGAAAATACAAGATGTTCTGTGTATCCTCTGAAGGAGTAGTTATGGAAGGAATGTTTGCAACTCCAGAACATTGTGCTTGTGACTTCAGTTGAATCAGAGCACACAGAGTTTGCTTCAGACAAATTTTTTCCTGTGACTGATACAAGGATGTCTTTTTCTGGGAGGTGGGAGGACCAGGTAATATGAGGAGGATACATAGGCCTTCACTGAGGTTGACACCTTTTCCCCTGCCTTGTGACTGTCACTCTCAGATGGTAGCACCTATCTGCTTGCAGCATACCATGTTGCTCTGAAGTGAGCAGTGTCCTGTTTTAGCTCACGAGGGCCAAACATCCTAATCACAGGCTTTATCATAAACTGTGACTTGTCCCAATGAATGTGTCAATCAAAATTACTCGAGAGAGATTCCTTCAGTCTGCAGTCTCTAACTGTTAAAATGCTTTGTCCAGAAAGGTTCCAATTTCACTTATTTGTTGCATTTTGCCTTGAAGATTTGCAGAATATTCTGTAGAAGGACTTCTGGAAATGACAGAAATGTTTCTTGGAAAAAACTATGCCATTGAAGAGTTTGATTGTAATGCATGCATTTACACAGGCTAATAAGAAGGGCACTAGAAAATATTGTGGCCGTGTTTACAAAACTCCTTTATAGCTTTTGTAAAAGATACTTCTCTGACATGTTCAGCTTTTCAAAACTATGGACTTTTGTAATATATGGAAATGCTGCCTTAGTACTATATCTGGTGATTGTGAGACTTCACCTATATGCAAAAAAGGTAGCTAAGTCCCAGGTGAAATAAGATGTTATTGAAAAATCTAAAAGTTCTTTGTGGAAGAAAATGCATGTGCTAAAATCATGAGCTGTTCTAGAACTGGTTTAGATTTGCACTACAAATACTGAGAAGTAGTATAAGTTACTTTGCTGTATGCACTACATTTTTCAGGAGGGCTGAGGAGAGATTTTAAGTGTTTCGCTATTAGAAAGCAATGCATGTTAAAGCTGAAAGAGGGATCCTTAAAAAGCTTTTTGACAGGGGAGAGTTTACACTTTTAGGGATAAAGACGCTTTTATTAAGGAAGTAACAATTCTTTTTTTCTTTGGCTACAGGAAGGAGTTGAAGTGAGGGTTGCCAGAATATTCAATACCTTTGGTCCTCGAATGCATATGAATGATGGAAGAGTTGTCAGTAATTTTATCCTACAAGCTCTCCAGGGAGAACCACTAACAGTAAGTAATGACCTCCTGGTGATATGAGGAACCATTCATCTTTATATCCTGTCCTCATGTGTTGCAAATGAGGATAGATTTTAAAAAATACTAATGTTCCCCTCCTCCAGAATTTAGTGTTCCAGTATACCAAACTTAAATGTATGGAATTACATATCTGAAGATGTGCTCTGTTGATGGGGTTTGATCTTTCTTTCACAGAAAGAAACAAGGCTACCAGTTGCAATCTGCACAAGCATTTCAGCATTCTTTATATTTGGGATATAAACAAAATCCAGAGTTCAGTCAGGGATTTCTCTAAGAAGAAGCAGACAATCCAAGGAGAAAAAGGATGAAAGTTTTGTGGCAGCTCCCACTACTGTAATTCTTGCAGAGCAAAATCTGAAACTGGACAGAGCATTGAAGAGTTTAGGCCAGGGAATAAGTCACACCCAAGCAAGATGAAGCTTGGTGTCCTGTGATAGATCTCCTCTAATCTTTTTAAAATAGTGTGCCAAAGTGTGGCTACCCCCTGCAAAACTTTGGTGGTAGATACTACCCTACTGACAGAGTGAAATCTAGAACTCTTTACAAAGAAAGAAAATTTAAGGAGTTCAAATTATGCATGTTCTGCAAAGCTATGCACATCACCTGACTTAGGTAATTGTAATGGCTTAAAATTCATGAAAGATTGGTCTTCTGTGGAGGTCAGCATTTGCTTACTTGCTTGCTACTTAACAGTGATTGCTCACTCAGGCAAGTTGTTACTATTTTTTAATGTCATCAGTGACGAAGCGTGGCGACTCTGTTCCTAGCCTTTGCTAAATTTCTGGTATAGGCTCATGGTTATTTCAGAGTGACAAGCCTGCAGTAATGCTGTGTTTGCCCCCTCTCCTAAAGATTTATTTTTTCCCCTGGAGATTTACTGCTTTTGTAGAAATCACTGTTAGTGCTCGGTGTATGGTAGTTATTGTGTGATGCTGACTGTGACTTACTGGCCAGTGTTTCCTGGGGCATACGACATTTAGTCTGCCACATAAGTCAGCATTAAGAGTGCAGCTCTCGGGGCTTAGTCTTGGGTAACTGACTAAACCAGTGAGCCCAGCTTGCCTAGTCCCTGATAGGAGTCCCTTCAGCACTATGTAGACAACACAACCACATGGGTCAGTGCTTTTTTTCCTATCAAAACATTAAAAAAAGGGAACTTAAATTCCTGCAGAAAGAGTTTCACTTTCTTACCCGGGTGTCTCCCCGAACTTGCTTATTGGAAGACACTAAACAAATAGTAGCAGACAAGAAGGTGGAGCTTCTTGTTTTGACACTTTGGATCCTTGTAGGCCTTGCTTGTATCAAAATATGAGTGTGGCCATGTGCTGATTTGTCAGTGTCAGTGTTCCCAGGTTGGCATCCTTGGGCATAAAGTCTGAGCCTCTAAATGCTGTTTAGAAAATTTACTGGCTTATAGAGGATCAGAAGGTATTTCCGTTTTTAGGTTTGGTCCCCAGTGCATATAGCAAGCTATTGCCATATTTGGCCTGTCAAATGTTTTTTTTGATTAATGCGTAGTTTCTCAAGTTTTATTGGCAGTAGTGCTGTAATCTTTTACAAGAACAGAGTGAGAACACTAACTGGAAGTTTTGTGAAGCCTTACAAAATATGAAGCACTTACCTTATTTTAAAATGTACAATCCATGGGGTATTTCAGAGCATCAATAAGAGAAGTCTGGAGTCTGTGTTCTTCTATGGGAGGGGACACTGGAAGCTCTTATTTTATTTCTGTAATTGCCATGCTGTCTAAAGTTTAGCAAGAATTTAATTGTAATAGGGGTTAAAATAAAGTGTTTTGCCCAACATTACTGTTCCGTAGGGAATAACGGTCTGATGTTGAAAAGAAGTTAGGAGAGAGTTCTTTAGCTGACCAGGTCAAATAAAATGAATTATCAGCAATAAGCAGTGGTTGAGACCTATGAAAAATTCACTCCTGTATCATCACAGAATTTGGCTGACAGGAATACCAAGTGTGTTGATCTCTTTAGAAACTCTATACATATTCAGTCTCTTGGTTCAGAGTACTTGTTCAAATGGAGTAAATAATCTCTTGAGAGAACAGTGTCACTGATTTGTAGAAATTGTGGCCTATGCAAACATGACAGTTGTTGTTTTGTTATTGTAAAGGAAAGATTTATTAAGAGAAATTGAGAGATAGAAACTATATTGAATTTTCCAGCCATTGCCTGTGTGTGGGAAAGATAACCACACATGTGACTTTGCAAAAATCATGTACAAATACTAGTTCTGTAAAACTTATCCCACAAGCTAAAAGTAAAGCTAAATGAAGGAAGCTCTGTATAAGTACATAAACCTGCTTCCTGTTTGTTTGGGAGTCCATCCAGGCTGTCAGTGTGCTCCTGGTGCATTCCTCTGAATCAGTTTTTGGGTAAACTCTTGGACCCCTGATCTTACCCAATGTGTACTGAAATGTGAATTCTTTTGGGCTCTGATTCAGCTTTGGAGAGCACCAGGCTTACCAAGTAACAGATGGCCTGTGTACCAATTGTACTGTCCTTTCTGTCCTCGAGGAAAACAAGCATGCTTTCTATTCTGTCCTTCCAAAAGCCTTTCTGTTGCAGCAGGTTGATGGTAAGATGTGTGTGTTCCCAGTTAAACTGAAGTGTTTTCACCACTTAAATGTGCCTACTGATAGCTTTCAGAATGTAAATATTCATGTTCTAGAGACTTTAGTACTGCACTCAGTTAAACTGTGAAAAAAGTAATGGTATCAAATACCACTCCATATGCTTTAAGTATACGTTAATGTCTGTTTGAACTTCAGCAGCTTGCTCCAAAGTATGAGCATGTTACCTGAGGAGACTTTTTTTTTCCCCTTGAAGGTTTTGATACAAATCTGTGCAGGTGACTTTGGGAGTCATATAATCTAGAAATCACTCTGCTTCCCATTTCCCTAGATAGTAATATTTAGAGCCACATGGTTTTGGGTTTTTTCTGTCCTGATTGCTTTAAACACAGTGCTGTTTCTCTTGACAATTTTTGTAGAGACCACTAACATTTAGTGGTCTCTTTGAAGCTGGCTGTTGTTAATGAGCAAATCAAAATTGCTCATCATAACCACATCTTAGTAGTCTGAAGTTTGCTTTAAATATTTGGCACTCTTTTTTGGCTGAGTGCAGGCTGCACCTTCTTTCAGTGTTCCAGGAGAGGACAAAGCATCACTGTCCTACACCCCTGAGAATGTTTCCTTCATGTGGGGTACTGGTTAACAAAATGCCTAGAGATATGTTTACTGGAGACAGACCCAAGGGGAAGACGACCTTCAAAGAACTGATACTTTGCCAAAGGCTCTGCAAGCACAATTTTTTCCATTCCTGTAACATTGAGCTTGTGTCTCAAGTGTTTCTCCTTGAGACGTTTTTCTAGAACGGTAAAGAAAAGATAATTGGGGTATAAAGGATCTCTGTATTTATTAACTTCCCTATTTTTCATTTGATTCTAGGTCTATGGACCTGGAACACAGACAAGGGCTTTCCAGTACGTCAGGTAAGCCTTGTTTGTACTGGCTGATAATTTACTTCATGGTTCTATTAGCCTAGTCGGCTTTGTATGCATGTGCATTTGCTTTACTTTTTTAAATCATTTTTTAATACAAACACTCAAACATGCACCCATTGAAATCTGATTTCAGCATTTCTCAGCTGCCTGATCTGCCTTACTGGAGCTCTTAGGAGCCAGCTTTACTTTTAGAAGGGAGACATGGAAGTTTTTAAAAGTATCAAGAAGAAAAACATTAATTGGTTTAGAATTTTACTTGAGATACTAACATGCTCTTCCCTTGCAGAGACAGCAAGTAACAGACAAGTTTTCAGGGCTGAGCAGTTTGTCACTCCTTGCATTTTAATGCAATGCTGCCACCTCGTGTCTTTGGGACTGCTGTGGTTGATGTGCAAAGTGTGCACAAGAAAAAAGCTAAAAAAATCCATGTTGGACTTTTGGGTTGTTTTAATCATTCCTTGCTTGGAAATGTTCTTTCCCTCTTCTGAAAGTAGTATCAGTGGTAATAGATGAAGAAACCTCATCAGGTCATACCCATTCCTTTCCTGATTACAAGTCATAATGAAAAGGATCTGGATTTCTGTGTCAAGGACCAAAGTGCTAAGTTTGTGGCTAATAATCCAAAATAACTTTGGGTTATATTGCTGGGGGAAAGTATCACCAAAATACTGGTTTTTAACAAACTTGGTTTAAGAATTTTTGAAAATGAGAAGACAATTCAAACAACAGGCTGCAAAGCAGGTGGTAGTGTTATGTTCCTCTGTATTACAACTTGCTCTGTTCTATTTGAAATGCATTGGAAATCAACCTCCAAGTATACTTGGATACTGGAGAGAAGAGGAAATATTAATTATTTTTTAGTACAAACACTCAAGAAAACATGCACCCATTGAAATCTGGTTTCAGCATTCCTCAGCTGCCTGATCTGCTTCACTGGAACTCTTAGGAGTCAGCTCTCTTTTTAGACAAGAATATTTTTTATAGAGAAGTGGAAATTGCATCAATCTGTTCTTCCTTCTTTTACAGTGATCTTGTGAATGGGTTGGTGGCATTGATGAACAGCAATGTCAGCAGTCCTGTCAACTTGGTGAGTATGAGTGCTCCACTCTGCTGAGTTACTGTGCACTGGTCAATCGCCTCTGTTTTCCTCCTTGTCACTGATACAGATTTCTAGAAAAAATAAATGGAACAAAAAAGATCTTTCCATTATGAAGAACGTATTCTCCCACATACTCTCTTTATAAATAAGAAGACTAAGCCCCTAGGTGTTGAGATTTTACAGTTCCAAGAACAGGATAAATTTGTGTAGTTTTTCATTTGTTTTAGCAAGAAGATGTATGTAATTAGAATATGAAGGAAAAAAATATATGGGGGACACATGCAAGTGCACCAAGAAAATGATTGAAGACTGATTTTAGTGGGAAAAAAGCACTGAAGGAATACTTAGCTCTAGATAATTAGAAATCGTTTCATACTACCCTGGTTTAGAGGAAAATGTGATAGTATTTTATGGTATAGTTCTCTAATATTGTTTAAAATGTTTGGAACTTAACTTGTAAGATTTTTGTTCCGTCCTGTCTGTTGTCACCTTATTGTTAGCAGTGGATTTAATAGAAAAAGGATGTCCCAAGTCATTTCTTGAGTATGCCAACTTTTGCCAAATCAGATACTCAATTCTGCAGGACAGTTGTTCACTAGATTTTCCCTTTCTCCTGTGCCATGAATTAATTTCAGTGTTTCTATCCAAATACTGATATGTTTAAACTCTATCACATGCTTTGTCTTCAGAAAACTCCGTATTTAAATTTTATATGTATCTTAAGTGCTCAGCTTAAGTCAAATGAGATGTGGTAAAGAAGAGTTTTGAAACAAGGAAAGCTAGGGATGGAGGGAATTGAGTCTGATGAAGGTGAGCTAGCAGAAAGTGTTCAGCATTTTATTCTGAAATGTTGATCAGGAGATTATCTGCAAGTTGGTTAAAAAAAAAAGAAAAGGAATATTGTATAGGAAAGCAAGTAGCCCTTATGTATTGATATGTAAGCTATAGTAAATGCAGAAGCAGTTGTTTGCAGCTAAATGAGTTTCTTTTCCTAACTTTGACAAACTTGAACAAAGAACTTGGCATACTTCTTCATGATAGCTGTCCTCAACTGGGCACAGTCCTTGAATCCAGACTTCCAGCTGATGTGGCTGTGTGGGCTGCTCAGTGACATTGGCCTTTACTGTGATTGCCAACTCTTTACAGACTGACTTTTTCGGGGGATGACGACACCTCCCTACGTACACTGAATTACCAAGGCAAATATAATGGAAGACAAATTTTCTAATGAGTAAGGAGCTTGTCAAAGTTGCCTTTTTTTTTTTTTTTTCAACCAGGTAGAATAAAGCTTAATGTTTAGCTTCTTCAGAGTTTAAGATGCCCCTGTTGGAACCATCTCGTGTCTACCATGTTGTAAAACATTTAATTGTTATTGAAATGAGCATCTCTTATGTTTGTAGGGAAACCCAGAAGAGCACACTATCCTAGAGTTTGCCCAGTTAATTAAAAAACTTGTTGGTGAGTATGATTAGTAATTCTTTGTAAAGTTTATGAAGTACTTATTGTAGTTAGATAATTATTACTTGATTAGCGTGTGTAATATGTGGATAATTTAATTAGTCTTTGGATTTCTTAATAATTTTATCAAAGGCATTTAAGCATATCATTAAATATTAATAAGATAATCCCAATCCTCTTAATTGTCTGTAAACTATTGCATTAAGAGTAGAATGAACATATTTTCTTTGTATCTTTGCAATCTATACCCATTAATCTGTATAACGTTTAGACAATCTTTTAGGTTTGTTTTGGCAGAAGGACAATATATAAATTAAATGCAAAACATGTGAATGAAAATGTGCTGCATAATATCTTAGCTGCAGTAGGGTTACTTCAGGAAGGTGGTTCTTCACAGTTGTGCGGGCTGTGGTCCTTCAACTACCATTAAAAACCTCATGCTGTGGCAACAGTCTTTCTCTGTTCTTTTCACTGTTTCTAACAGTGATTCTTGAAAGGGCACCTGGGAAGAAAACACAGTGGCTTCCTCTTCATTCTTGCCCTGAACACCTGTAGCAAATCGGAGCTCTCAAGAATGGAAGCAAATGGTTGTGCTTGGTCCTCTAGTGTGGCTCCCTAATGAGATGAAACATCCTACTGCCATTAGCCAAGGGCTTTTAGTCTGTACATTCCAGAAGTGCTTCTGACAGATCTGCAAAAGAGTTCAAACACATATAACACAGAAGCTGAGGCATGTGGTGTTTCTAATAAAAGACTGTACCCTCTGGAAAACTTTCGTGAATCCACAGATCAGGGAAGGAAATGGAAAAATCACAGCACCAAACCCATCAGACACATAGAGTAATTGTCACCTCTGTTTATCTGTTCACAAACAACTTGATGTGTTCCAGTGCACCCAGGGAGGTGGTTTAGTTCTAAAATGGCATGTAAAGTATTTGCTAGATTTGGTTAGAGGAATTGGCCTCTTTCTGTGTATTGTTCTGAGGAAAGGCAAGTGCTTGGTTATTTAAATCAGACCGGAGATTAGGGGCAAAGAGAAACTGAAGCCCTTGTGCTAACAATCATGAAATGGTTGAGGTTGGAAAGGACCTCTGGAGGTCACTTGGTCCAACCCCTCAGCTCAGGCAGGGCAACCTACAACGAGCAGTGGCCCAGGACCATGTCCAGATGGCTTTTAAGTATCTCCAAGGGTAGAGACTCCACATCTTCCTTGGGCCATCTGTGTTTCAGTTTGTGCCCACTGTCTCTGGTCCTGTCACTGGGCACCACTGGAAAGAGCCTGGGTCCTCTTCTTAATCCCCCTATCTGGTATTTTTGCACATGGATGAAATTCCCCATAGCCTTCTCTTCTCCAGGCTGAAGGGCCCCAGGTCTTTCAGGCTCTCCTCATACTCCAGTGCCTTCATCATCACCGTGGCCCCTTTGTTGCACTCTCTCTGTATGTCCCTGTCTCTCTTGTACTGGGGAGCCTAGAACTGGACCCAGTCCTCCATATGGATCTCATCAGTGTTGATTAGTAGGAAAGCTGATCTCGCTTGTCCTGCTGGCAGCACTTCTGCAGCCCAGGATATCATTTGCCTTCTTTGTGGCAAGCATACATGACTGGTTCATATTCAGCTTGGTGTCCACCAGGATCCCCAGTCCTTTCCTGCCAAGTTGTGTTCCAGCTGGTTGGTCCTCAGCCTGTACCTTCCCAGATTTAGGACTTTGAACTTGTTGAGTTTCATGAGGTTCCTATGAGGCCTTTCTCCAGCCTCCGTTCTGGAGGTCTGGATGGCAGCACACTACTCTGGTGTGTCAGCAGTTCAGTATTGATCCAATGTTGACCCTTGGGGTATAGCACTAGTTAACAGTCTCTAACTGAGCACCACCCTCTGGGCCTGGCCGTGCTTTTCAGTCTTCCTCACTGCTCATCCAGCACTCAGTGAGGGTGTTATGGGAGACAGTGCCAAAAGCATCACTGAAGTCAAAGCAAGTGATAACCACTGCTCGTCCCTTGGCTACTGAAACAGTCATTTCCTCATAGAAGGTTAATAGACTGGTCTATGAGCGTAATTTAATTTTTGTGAATCTCTGCTGAAATCTTTGTGAAATGCTTTGTGAGGCCATGTTGCTGTGGGACAGGTGGATCACCCAGCTGTTGCATGCAGTGCTCCTGTCTCTGTGCAAAGCATTTCAGTGGTTAAATGATGAAGCAGAGAGCTGCAGAAAGACCTGCTGCTCCAGTTGGTAGAAAAGATGTAAATGCAAATCATATGAATTGCAGGTGGTAAATCACAGTGTCTTGTTTAATAGGCAGTGGGAGTGAAATCCAGTTTCTCTCAGAAGCACAGGATGACCCTCAAAAACGAAAACCTGACATCAGAAAAGCCAAGTTACTGCTTGGCTGGGAACCCGTGGTATGTACAGATGGATTACTGTTGTTGTGTGAAAAAACACCAGGAGGCAGAGGGGGCTTGAGGGAGGGCCATGTAATAACAATAATGTCCCTGACTGGAATATCTGCTTAACACCATCTCCAGAACAGTTTTAACATTTTAATTTTTTCACTTGCATATTATGAGATGTTTACCTTTCTGTAAGCCTGGTAAGTCCTTTGAAGTGTATGGTATGTCGTTACTTATGTTACCAAGCCCATAGCTAATGGGTTTGCTGGTGTTGCTGCAATCCTTACTCCTTTAGCTGGCAACAGGAGTTGGTTTGCTTGGAATAGTAAGATCTGCCTAATTCCAGGAAAAGGTGTGACTTTCTTAGCCAGATCCCCATTCTAACTAGCACAGTGGTTTGTAGCCTTTTTTAAATTTGCAGTCAAAAATCATTCCAGCAAACATGTGAACCTACCTAGTAAATGTAAGCCTAATAATAGAAAAAGTTAGATCCAGACCCTTCTGAGAGGATTCACAGAGGCACCTGATGTTAATAGACCATGTCTGATAGCACAAGGGTGATAGCAAAGTGTTGCAAACACAAAAGGTTTAACTTTTGTATTTCTGGCCTTCTATGCTTGGCACAGGCAGTAACAAAACTTGCTCTGAAGTAGCAGTAAAATGTTGGTACAGCAAGGCAAGCAGTTTCTGTGCTGCTGTTTTTATCTTCCTATATTGGTGATGGTGTCAGCAAGCATGTCAGAGCATATGGCTCCTGAGAAAACTACTCCTCTGTTGTTCCTGTCTCCATATTCTATGCCTGTATTTAAACACTGCAATTTGTAGGATTACAATTATTTGTACAATTATTACAAATAGGATTTAAGAATATCAAATGAGATACTGGATGCCAGCTTTATACCACGCTGCAAAAGAGGATCTTTAATCCTTACAAACAGAGGGGGCTTAAATGCTGGGTGTTTGTCTCTTTCAGTGCATTAGGAGTTGAAAGCAGAATTATGCATGTCTGTTTTGATGCTAAACACACCAATCATAACCATGTGTGAGATTTAAATTGGTTGGATTTTTCGACTTACTATGTCAGAAAATACATGCGCTGTTTAAAGCTCAGCTGCATCAGCAGTGAGGAGATGTAACCAGCATGTGGTGCTCTTAATACTTAGACTGGCTAAGAGTGAGACTCCCTGGCTCCCTTGTGATAGCTGTTCTATAAAAGATACTGTTGTGAAATAAGCTGATGTGAACCTAGAGTGATACAATTCTCTCCTCACTTTTGGGAACAGGTTCCACTGGAAGAAGGTTTGAATAAAGCAATTCATTACTTCCGTAAAGAACTTGAATATCAGGCAAACAATCAGTATATTCCCAAACCAAAACCTGCAAGGATGAAAAAAGGAAGAACAAGACATAACTGAAGACTCTTAGTTGGACAGGAAATTCCCTGCTTGACATTTGACGGATGTAATTTTTTTTTTAATTTTTTTTTGTTCTTTTTGCGAGAGAAAGACTTTAAAACAGGTATCATGAAGAACGAACTGGAATTTCATTCTGAAGCTTGCTTTAAAGAAGTGGATGTGCCTAAAAATAACATAAATATTCCCTTTCCCTGCAAATCTTGCCTTGCACTTTTTAAATCTGTCTTTTTATGTAAAATAGAGTAGAAGCATCTTTTAGTATCTTCAAGTTTTATATCTTGATGTGAGATCATTTTGTTGTGACTGTCCTTGACAGTTTTATTTACTGGTTTCTTTGTGAAGCTGATGATAAACACAAACGGGATGGAAAATGCCAATTTATTTATAAAATGGGTACTATAAAATATGAGATGTTCTACTATGCATAAGAAAAAGACTAGTGGTATTGTCAGGTGAGAGAAACTGACATCTGCATATAGAAGAGTTTAAAAGAATTCTGTATAAGAGCTTTATGTATTCTTTAAAGGAGAGATTTTTTCAAAGGTTTAGTTTTAGTTGTACACTTGAATTTGAGATATTTTCATTGATTACCATGGATAAGGATATTTTGAATCACTACTGTGTTGTGCATACTCTGGGAATAAAGTTAATGTATTATTGGTTACAGTGGTTGAATATGCTATTTTAATAAAATACTGAAACTTCTGTTTGCTAGTTTCAAGGTTTCTCTGTGGGCATTTCTCTGGATGTGCACATCTGTGGATTTATTGTGTATTAATTATAAAGTAACAGCCTCTAAAGAATCCACTCAGTAACTTCGGTCTTGCATTGTTTGTCTCTTAACAGATGTATAGTAAGGGCTACAGGATGTCTGTTGAAATAGATTGGACAAAACCATCTTCATTTACTCCAATTCAGGTAGCTGGTAGTGATGCAGGAGTGTAATATTTTCTTTAAACCGTGGAGCCTAACTTCAGCCTTCCTGAGGAAACACTGAGGAAGTGTTTCTATTTTAAGCAGTTACTAAATTGCCAGTAAATGCTTTCAGCTTTGGTAACTATGCCTGTCATCTTAGAAAACAAACAAACAAAAACAAAAACCAAAAAAAACCACAAACAAAAAAAACTGACCACACAACCAAACCAGTCAAACAAAAAAAACCTCCAATTCCCCTTATTTTTAATAATTCTCCTAGTTTTTAAAAGGTATTTAAAAGGTATTTTGGCTTAGTGCCACTCAAAATTGAAAATCCTAAATCTCATCAAGCAGAGTGACTTGACTTTAGCTCATTAAAGCTTGATGTTTTTATTACCCTTTGAGTATCTTTAGGTTGAAGGTAAATTGGGAGTTACCAGTAGTGGTGACATTATGCCCAGCCCTGGGAAGCCTGAGACCAGTGTGGCATTTAGGCCCCTTTGTCTGAGCTGTCTGCCAGAGCCTCGCGGTGCTTGCATGGCTTGGAGTCCCATCCACTCTGTCTGGGAAAGTTCCCAGTGAATCCAGCAGTGATGGGGTTGCTGCATTCAGTGCAGTGCCCTGCCTGGAGTGGGGCTGCAGGGATCCCTTTAAGACAGAACGGGTTTTTCCTTGCTTACAAGCGCACGTTTTCCTCCATTGGAAATCTGCCATACAGCTGAGATGGGGAGCCAGGGTGCATTTTCCTGTCTGGATTCAGAGGTGGAATTTGGATATTACACATTACCTCCATCTTTTCACAGCTGAGCAGCTTGAGATCTGCTTTTTTTGTTTGAAGCCTTTTTCTAGGTACTTGATCTGGGCATTTATTCCATACTAAATTGCCTGAAAAGTACACCATGGTGTGCTGCTCGAAATGTGCCTGTAACCTGTCATTACTGAAACACTCAAAAAGCACAGCCTCTCCCTGTACTCGAAGCCACAGCTGGACATGTGTGAAAGTAGTGCCCGCTTCTTCAATAGTTCTGTGGAGAGAACTGTTAATCAGCTCCCAGCATGGTGGCTTTAACCCTTAAAACCCTTAAAGTGGAGATTATATTTGGGGGACAGTGCTCTTTCTCCTTAGGTTTCACCCCTCGTCCGAATTGTGCCATTGAACGCCAAAGTCTATGAGGAGATGAGACACGGGTGCAACCCTGGTCCAACACTCAGCGCAGCCATGGAAAGAGTAAATGGGAGCTCTGGCTACCAGCTGTTACTTCCAGGGCTGTTTTTTATTTAATCCAGTGGCTTCAGTACAAAGTGTGTGAACTTGTACAGGCACAAGCATGCTGCTACAAACTAGCACAAAACGTGTATGTTCAAAAAAAATAATCCCCCAGGAAGTCTGAACCTTTAGATACAACCGAGAAGGATTTGAAAGCTCTCTAGATTACTTCACAGCCTGCCTTCCTTCATAAAAGGAGCAAATTGAAGAGAGGGCAAGTGGCTGGTACCAGTACAACCCATCTGTCAGTGTGTGTGATGCCTCCCACTGGGCCCGAACGACAAGACTGTGGATTTGCTACTTTGCTTGTACACTGTTCCTAGATTTTGTTTCAGAGGTTCCTGGTTCAGCTCCCATATTCTTTCTAAATAGTATCTTCCAGAAACAGCAGCTGAGGCAGCTGTTGCCCTTAGGTTTTGAAGCTAGTAACTGGCCTTTGGGCTGATTCGAAAGGCATGAATCATGTTAAAACAGAGTCTGATGGTGCTTAAGACTGAAAGTCTGGGGTACTTTAAAGTTTTGTCTGCTCTGAACTGAGTCTTCAAGAAGGCAGATGCAGGTTTGCATGCTGGTGCTCTGCTCCTGTCTGGGGTTTGACATCTCAGCAGGAGAAAGAGGCATCAAGTGTTTTGAGAACTGCAGGTAAGAAAGAGCTGCTGCCTCTCCAGAAGAGCCACTTTTGATGGAGGGCAGTAGAATACAGCTCTGAAAGCTTGGAAATACAGGAGTTGGGTGTATATGAAGGTGAGATATGCTCTCTTTTTTTTATTTTCCCCCTAGAAAATTTGAGAATTGGAATTTTCTGCTGTCATCTGGTCAGGCAGACACAGTAAAAATAACATGACCAAACTTGAGGTGCCTGTTTACACAGTGATCTGTACAAATGGGCAGCTCAGCTGGTGTTAGGTGCCAGTCCTCCCCTCTCAGTAGGAAATACACAATGCAGTAGAGGGAACTGGCCAGCTTGGTGCTGGTGAGTGAGACCAGCTTTCCAGAAGGAAAGGTGTGCAAGGCACCCACTGCTGTGCATTCTTTGATCCTCACAAGGAGAGGACCACTCCTGCTGCTGGAGGCTACTACAGCATGAGATCCACAGTTGGATTTTATTTTTTTCAAGCATGATGTACTTTTCCTTTATTTCTCTATGTAGGCTGCTAAGGAGCATTGTCAGCTACATTGCTAGTCTACAGACAAGCTAGAGAGGGGCTTGCAGACCTAATTTATTTTAAATAGTTCCATTAATATGTAGTCTAGAGAAGCCTCATGCCTGTCTTTTTGCTATATGGGGAAATAATGATCTGACAGTTTCTGTGTCCAAGGTGTTTGTAGCTTCTCTTAACCTATATAGGCTCTGGTGGGTTTAGTAGCCAGTGAGTTCACTGCTATCTGGGTATTAATGTGTCTTAATCTATTTTTTTCAATAAATTTTTAGAAATGTAATATTTGGGAAAAAAACTTCACTTTTTGCCAGGGTTTGAATTGAGTTTCAAAGTTGAAAGAGGCATAATTGCCTTAGAGAACAGGCTCCAGAGGGCAAAACAAGGCTTTGATCAGTTTGATGGATTGAGCCAGTCCCCAGCCTTGCTGGTATTGAGTTTAATGCTACTTGAGGCCAGGAAGTCCCTGGGGGTTGGTAGGGACTGGTCAGGGGCCACCTGTCCACAGGAGGAAGATGCTTTGTTAACAGCAAGGGAACTGTATACTCAGCCCTGCTAGCCCTAGCAACCATACATCCCTTCTCTGAAATTGCTGGGAATGTAGCTGCCACAAGTCCATAGTTCCTCTGTTGTGAACGTTTCCCTGTGCCGGGATTTCAGGTGGCAGAAGGGAATGCCTTATTTGCAGCTCTTGACTCCTCAAAGCTACCAGGAAGAGCAGCAATAGTTCTGAAGCAAAGCAGGGCTCCTTCTGTATGGCAGGAGGCTCCTGAGTGAAACTCTGTAGCAGCAGGGAGACTTTGCTAAAATAACAATTCATATTGCAAAAAAACCAGATTTTGGTTCTCTGTTCCTTGTCTCAGTCCTTCTCTCACTTGCTTATTTCATAATAGCAAATCTGACAAGTCTTTGTCCATCTTGGTTTGTTGCCATTTACAGCCTGGAACAAGCACCAGCTTGTTTATTCTTGCAGTGTTTTCCTAGATGCTGACATGCTCTTCAGCAAGGAGCAGGTTCTTCTGAATGCCGTGGTCCATGCCATAGCTGAAAGAGCTGGAAGGTCCAAAGCACAGAGCCACAGGGAACAGTGGCCTTAAGTTCTGTCAAAGCCATGCACAGCAATCTGGGCTCTGTCCACCCCACTGCAGAGAAAGCTGTGTTAAGCATGGAAGGCAATATCTTCCACCTGGGAAGCAGTCCTGGGATAGACATGTTCAGTCCCCCATCCCCAACATGTTTGTGTCACAAGTAGGAATATAAAGGGAATGATGACCTGTCACTCTCAAAAAAAAAAAAAAAAAGGCTGCTGCTGAAGACACTGAATTTGGAGAGAAAGATTTCGGTCTAGACTTGGGGAAGTGTATGAGAGTGGCTGTGAGGACACAGCAGCAGTACTTGAATGCTCTGGCAGAAGGGTTTGCTGGCAGGTGTTACCAGCAAAGGAGGCAGCACTGCCCTGTTAGTCTGATGAATCTGCCTGGCTGTCACTGACAAACTCGGGGATGTTGCAGGATCAGGCTTTGAAACATGAAGCACTGGAGCATGGCCAAGCTGTTCCTGCCCTGTAGGGAGCCACAATGAACAATTGCTGCTCTTCTGTCTTGCTGGAGAGGTTACATGATGTCAGTGCTGGGATGGCTGAGGGTGATGGTGACGTGAAGTGCTCTGTGCTGTCTGCACAGAATGGAAATGCTGAGAGGAGGTGCACGGTTCTGTCTATGTTTTGGGACAGAAATAGTCAAAGGAAATTAAACTTTGAAGTACTCCATGCATATCTGATGAATTTTTTTTCCAATATCTTCCTCCTTTTGCCCAAGCCTGATGGGTCATCCTTGCTTGTTTTCCATCATTGCAACTGCTGCACTGCAAGGCAGGTGCACCCCTCTGCAAGAAGGAGGGTGCCCTCGCCTCAGAGCTATTGCCTTGTGGTGGGTGACCCCAGCCAGCAGCAAAGTACCCTCACAGCCACTCCCTCTCCCTGCCCCAACGGGAGAGAATTAGGAATGAGTACTCTTGAGGGCTGAGGTAAGAGTAGTTTAATGAGTGAAGCAAAGAAGTGGAAAACCCAAGTGATGCAAAGGCCACTCACCATCTCTCCTAAGCAAGACTGGTGCTCACCCAGTCTCTGAGAAATGGCTTCCCTGGAAGGTAAAGCCCCTACCTTACTCTTCTTCCCAGCTTTTAGTGTTGAGCAAGTCATTATATCATTTGGAATTGGCCAGTTTGGGTCAGCTCTCCCACCCATGTCTCCTCCCAGGCTCTTACCCACTCCTAGCCTGCCTGCTGGGGGACAGTGTGAAAAACAGGCTGTGCAGGCACTGTTCACCCAAAAGCAAAAACATTTGTGTCCTGCCTACACTGGTTTAGTCAAAAATCTAAAACATGGTATCATATATGTTGTTATGGAGAAGGTTAACTCTGTCCCACTCCTTAACCCTGCAATACAGTATAATGGAAAAGATTTTTTTTTCCTTTTAGAGAATTTAGAAGACAGAGACCATAGACTTGGTTGTGAGCCTGAAAGGCACAGAAGACTAGACTGAGTCAGCCTGCAGGAATGGACAGAGTTTACAAAGGCCTAGGGGGAGGGATGGTCTTTATTTACAGCGCTTATTTTATTCTTCCTTATTCAGCAGGTTTGAATTCCCAGTTGTAAATTCTGGGAAATGATGGAAATTATCAGCATGGTTCAAACGTTGCCAAATTCAGCGTACTTTTTTGATACTACACAAAATGGAAATACTCTTCTAGGAATTGGTGTTTTCCAACTGTGCAAAAGAGTCTATGCTTGACTCAGAATGTGATTATTCTGTATTTGGAATAAAGGCTCTTCTACTGATGAAACACACCAATTTAAACCAATTAAACTAGCAAGGATTCTGCCGAGATTAAGCCTAGGGAAGGCTGAGGGTTTGGAGCATGTTAGGCTAGCATGTGTGCAGAGAAATGACCAACGTGTTTGTTCGGTTTGGCTCTCTCAGCAAAGAGCTGTCTCCTGGGAAGTGTTCCGGCAGGGAGCTGGATAGTGCTGGGCTGCATCTCCTAGATACCAGTCCATCACACAACGAGGGCTTTAAGCAAAAGATTAGGAGATACACTCAGAGTTGTGAAAGAAGTGAAGTGTAAAGAATGGTGTTGCCATGACCCATGCTTTGGAAATTTCCTGTAAGCTTTAGATGAGAGACAGCTAAAGCATCCATGCTGTCTTCTCTGACTGCTATAGTTGGTAGAACACATTTAATCTCTCTTTATCCTGATTCTTCAGTTCCAGAAGTCATGGAGTAGCCAGCCTTCCTCACCTGCTGCTTCTCAGTCCTCTACATTTGTCAAGTGCCAGCAGTGCTTTCCTCTGCCCAGCTCCTCCTGAAGCCCCTGATGACTGAAATCTCCTTCCTAGGCTGATGTTGCTGTGATACAAAAATTGGTTGTGTTTTGGGATTCTTAACATACATGGTGCCATGAAAAATCCCCCTTTAATCCACTGTGTTTCACTTACAGATGCCCAGTCTCTGATACATTTTGGTGCTCAGCCTAATGTGCGTGTTCCAGTCTGATTTGGGGTAGACGGAGTTTTGCAGTAGGAAATTATGATGTCAGGGAATTGTGTTGGATGCTGTCTGACACTAACTCAATTTTAAATAGCTTACTTTGTTGTTTTATTCCCTAATTGTGAGCTAGGCTGCAAGCTTGACGCTAAGTGGAATGGACACAAAGGGGAGTATTCAGCAAAGATAACCTTGGGGTTATTGTGCCTGGGAGGGGTTGGGGCCTCTCAGGTTGGATGCTCTGCGCCTCAGCAATTATGCTGAAGTCAAGTTCCTGCCTTGAGCCCGTTCCCTGGAGAATCCTTTCACAGGCTTTGTAGGTAGGCAAGCTCATCTGCACTGAATTTAGCTTTTGTGAATATCTGTGTCCTTGACCCAAGAGGAGCTGCAGAAGTGCCATGTCAGGCTTGGAGGGCTGCACGCTGTAGGTGTGGAAACGGCAGAGGAGGCAACAAGGCAGCACTTAAATTGACAGGAATCCTTTTTTTCTTTTCTCCTAAGAATAATTGGATTTATTTGTTAATAGGAATGTGAATGGGCAGGCACATCTTAAATGTACTGGCTTATATTATGTATTATATATGCCAAAGTAGATGATATCATGTAATTTTGCAATTGATTGTAGGACAGCAAATGAAAAAGCCCTTTAAAAAGGAATCTATAGTAATACAGTTGGAATTAAACTTGCTGTTATGAAGTCTACTAAATAATGGCAACCTGTTTATTTTATCAAAAAAGCTTTATTTCTATAACACTTTATATATATAGTGTACTACTAAGTAATGATAATTAAAAAAAAGTCATATTGCTTTCATCAAAGTCTGGCAATTCCTTTGCTCTTGCTGTTTGACATGAATAGAAGAAAAAGCGGGGTCATTCTGACTGAGGGAGGCCTCAGCCTCGCCCAGTGCAGCCCTACAGGCACAGCTGTAGTAGGATAAATGGCATTAGTAATCGTCGTAGTTGACGCCTGCTCCGTGCCTGAAGGAGTGTGGGTTTCGTGGGCCAATCGGAGAATCCTCATCGTAGTGGTGCTGGTAATAGCCACCATAGTATTCATTACGAGCACGCCCCAAGTTTGTCCAGTAGGAGATGTCATCTTCAAATTTCTGCCAGGTAAAAAAAGAGAACATTTGCTTTCCAGCTTGAAACTACAGTGATGAGGTGGAACAGAAGTGGTGCAAGAGCCTCTTTCAGAAATTTGGATCCTTTGCACATTTGTCATACATGAAATCTTTAGATCCAAGGGGTTTTGTGACTTGTACCCACCTTTTCTATGGGATTATCAGGACCCTCTGTGCAGGAATTGACCTGCCCAGCCCCATCTGGGACCCAGCCCTACACCCCCTGCCCACTGCAAAGTGCTTAAACTGAGAGCGCCTTCACCTGAAACGTGCACTAAGCACCTTTAATATTTCTGTTACCTTGTCAGTGGTGGACTGCAAAATTATGTCAGTGTTTTACAATTAAAAATCTAAAGGTTCTGTTCTCCCTTGCCCTGTGCCTTTAGTTGCAATGTCCCTGACTGGGGTGCAACAGGCTTTTGCTTTCTGTCTGTGACCTCTCACTCCCATCTTGCATGGGTGAAAATGAAGGTACAGTGCAGCCTTCCAGCTATGGAAATGCAGTAAGCACTTCAGTTCTGCTCACAACAGCAGAGGAAAAATAGTGTGCAAGGATATCAAATACTTGCCAAGCCAAAGCCTTTCTATCTGAATGACTCTTTGGAAATATTTTTGGCTGAGATTTGGGGGGAAAAAAAAAAAGTTTTGCAAAATACACAATGGCTAAGTATGGACAGAGTCCTTTGCTGGAACAAACAGTTATTTCATTGTTAAAACTATGTCTTAATACTCAAGAAAAGCTACTAAGTGGATTCATTGTATCCCACAACAGGCCTCATTTCAGTTCTTGAAATGCATACAGGAACTCAGAGGAGAATTCACTTTGCATGGTTTGTCCTTGTTACTTTTGGTATTTGCCCCCAGTCTGCAGTTTCTGATGTATAAAACCACTTTTCCTATTTTTCCTGTTCCTATTAGTGGAGGGGGATATAGCCATGCTGTTGAGAAGTGACTTTTATCCACATAATATCCAGGAGAAATTAGAAAAAAGTACCCTTCATTATTTTCAGCTCAGGCAAAGGATTATTTTTCTAATTGTTGCAGCTTTGAAAATGAGTGCATCCATCTTCCAAGCAATCCACATAGCATGAAGCTCTAAAATGTATTCCAGCTTGCCTGTGCCAATGCAGTCTCATTAAACATATTCATGCAGCTGACAGCAGCCAAGAATTCAACATCTATAACTATTTTTACCTCTTATTAAAAGCAGAAATTATTCTACATGTGGGACTGCAACCAAATGCACTTCTTTTGCCCTATTCCAGCACCTATTTAGTAGAACTTTGTGCAGAGTTTGATTCCACTCCAGTGTTTTTACAAATAAACTGTTTTTAAAATATCCTTCTCATTTGAAGGGAGGTTGGCTGAACATTATCCAATAGTTTTCCTTTCACATATAAAGTGGAGGCACAGCTGCCAGTGTTCATGATGGTCAGGAGCTGCCCTCACTGTGGAGGCAGAAATGTGCATTGGGTGCATAATGTCAGTGTCATTTCAGTGAGGAGTGCCAGTCACAGCCAGCTTGGTTTGGATTTCTCAGCATGCTTAAAAGCTGATTAGGCTTAGGCTGACAAATTACTTTCCTGAAATACGATTGATTGCTTTGAGTCTGGCCACCTATTTCACAAAGCCAACTGTGTTCATGTGTCCAGTTGCAATTTATTAAGCTTAAGTTCGATAGCAGGCAGGAACTCTATACAAGATCTTAATGTAATTTTTTTCTACTAATAAAATAATGCAAGGATCTCTAACAAGTAACAGAGGTTATATTTCTGTGTGACATTTGCCACTTTAAAAGAAGAAACCTTAGCAGGGACACCTTCTACTAGACCAGGTTGCTCAAAGCTCCATCCAACCTGGCCTTCAACACTTAAGAGGACTGGGGCATCAACCATATCTCTGGGCAACCTGTTCTTCTGCTTCACCACCCTCACAGTAAAGAATATCTTCCTAACATCTAATCTAAATCTCTTGTGCAGTTTTTTCATTTAAACCCAATCCCCCTTGTTCTATCCCTGTCTATTCTCCCTCTTTTTCATAAGCCCCCTTCTCTCCATGGTGCTCTCCATTTCCTACCTGCTCATCGAAGCCCAGGTACAGGAACTGCTGGTACCACTGCTGCACGTCGGGCTGGCTTCTGTCCCACAGCTGGCGCCTCTGACGTCTCAGGCTGCTCAGGAACTCCTTGGCCGCCGTTTCTTTCACTGACACCTCAGGCTTTGCAGCAGCAGGGGCTGAAATTAATTCCCCCCACAAAAGGCATGCCAGGAAATTTTTGGTCAGCCTGAAGCATACTGCTTGCAGCAAGTAAGAAAATGATTCTCACATCATGCCATTACCTTTGTGCTTGCCAGTGCAGTGCCTGTAGCAGAGTAACAGTAATAAACCCAGGAATCACGGATGTAATAGGATTTCTCAGCTACCCTCATTCTCCTGGATTCTCGAAAAGCGTTTCTGAGCTCAAATACAGCAGCTAACTGAGGAATTTAAATAAAAACACCCAAACTCAATGAGCATACACACAATGTGTTTGTGCTTTCAGGAGAGAACAGGAGACTGGCCCTAAGTGCTACAGAAACTGGGATGAAGATGAGAGGTGAAGTTAAAAAGACTGAGGAAGCTGGAGAAACATTGCTAGCATATTAGAGTGAAGGGAGAAGCACATAAAAAGAGATTTTTGAATCTGATATGTAAAAAAGTAGTGTTTAGATGAGTGCTACTAAGTGCCCTGTATGCCTGAAAATAAAAAGGCATGAAAGCCATATGCCTGAAAGCCATCAGGCTTTCATAGCACCCTGCGTGGGGGATGCATGGAAATGCCCTCACCCTGCCAGACCCAGACGTGCCATCTGGCTTGCTCCATGCCTAAGAGCAGCTTGCTGTGGCTGCTAGAGGAACTGATGCACCTCCCAAAGGCATGCATGAGAGGACTATGCAGGATGAGAACAAATGGCCTCAGGTTGTGCAAAGGAAGGTTTAGATTGGATGTTAGGAAAAACTTCTTCACTTAAAGAGTGGTCAAGCTTTGGAACAAGCTGCCTAGAGAGGTGGTGGGAATTGCCATCCCTGGAAGTGTTCAAAAAACATGTAGATGTGGCACTTGGGGACATGGTTTAGTGGTGAGCATGGTAAAAGGTTGGACTCAATCTTAGAGATCTTTTCCAACCAACAGTTCCATGATTCTGTGAGTGGCCAGCCCCTGGCCACACACGGAAATGATAAAAGATGGTATTGATCTGGCTGTGAAACAAGAAGTGTGTAGGAGTAGGAGGAGTCTTGGCTTCAGATTGTTCATTACAATGAGGGAGAAATCAGGAACATGAGTGTGCATGGGATTTTTGGAGGATGTGAGGGAAGAGACTGGGCTAGACAGGGAAGTCAAGTGGAGATGTGAAAATCACTGAAGTAGGAGCTGGGCAGACTCACAGAGGAAGGCAAAGGACTGCAGAGAGAAGGAGATTCTGGAGATAAAAGTGATAGATGAGTGTTACAGTAAGTGGGAAACAGTAGGCTGTCCTACAATGATGAACTGGAAACTGATAACTCAGCATGAGCTTGAACTGGGTGTTAACTGCTGGGAAGAGGGACAGCTGAGCAAATGTCCCAGGAATGAGCCCTTGCACAAGGGACCCTGCCAGCAAGGGAAGCAGTGCTGTGCGCTTGGCCTGCTCGCTTTAGAAACCAACCAGAGAAGGGGAGCAAGGCGGGGCTGCATATTCCCTCCATCATCAATTTTGCAGTTCTTCTGGTCTAAGCCATGTTGTCTGCATGCTCCAAAAGCCTTCCCCAGGCAGTCCCTCTCCCCAGGGGACCTGAACAAACAAGTGGCCACTGCTGTGGTGCAGGAAGGTTGCTCCTATCTGCACACAAGCGTTGCAGAATGGTGATGCAAGGAACCCGCACACAAGGAAAACAGAGGTGGGTGGGATATATATTTTAGTGCTGGTAAGAGGTGTGGAGTGATGCCAGGAAAAAAAACTCAGTAAGAAATTAGAAAGCCTTCCAGAAAGTGGGAGTCCCCTCTGTGGGGGTATAAATTCTTTGCTTCAGCCACAGAGCAGGCTGAGGGGAGCTGGCCAAAACTTCTGGGATGTCTCATCTGCCATGGTGCAGCTTGTTCCTGGCTGGCATCGTTTCCACCACCTTCCCTCAACCAGCAAGCCATTCCCTGCTGCTGACTGCTGGGCCCTTGGCCATGGCTCCCGTAAGAGAGTACTCTTCCAAAAAGGAAGCATATGTGGGGCCAAGAAGACAAAAAGAACAAGTCAAGGCATCATAGGCAAACCAGGTTTGCACATTTTCTGCTCTGTGCCTGAGCCAGCAGTATTTCCATGCATTATAATTCCTTGGAAAAGTTTGTGACTTCCCTGAATAAACCAGATAAATGCCACGTCTGCCATGCATACACTGGAAAAGATCAGTGCTGTGCTCTGTGCAGAGCTAAAGGCAGGCATGCTGCCTGAGGCTGGGAACCCCAGATTTCAGAGGGAGCTGTGGGAAGCGGAGCCTCCAGCCCGATGTCCCAAACAGGCACGCAGGCACAGGCTCTGCCTGAGCAGGAGGTTTTGGTGTGGCCCTTAGTGAGAGTGGCCCTGTGCTTGTAGCCTCCTACTCTGTCTGCCCTCTTGGAGCTGGAGGTACAGGGACAGCTCATCAGCAGCTTCGACTGACGGCAACCGACTCAGAGGAAAACAAAGGAAAGCACTTTGCTGTCTCTTCACTTACCTTCTCGTTTCTGAAGCATCAGTTTCAGCTTATTTCCCCTTGAAACATCTAGACAAATAAAACACATACATTTACTGAGGAGGAAATTACAACAGCAGCAAAAGATTATTTCTCAAAAACTGCCAGAAGTATTTTTGTCATAGCTCCAGCTCAACAGGCAAAGCAGACAAATTTCTCCCAGGAGAAACTTGCTCTCTTTGCTCCCCTTTCCACAGTTGAGCACAATATACACTGCAGGGAAGCTTCTGACACTCCAGCATCCTCTCCCCAGCTCTCTTGGCAAGAGAAACCCGATAATGGCCTTCTTCACCAAGTAAATTATTATATTTTCCATCAGAAGACTGCAGCTGCTGCCAGTATCAGCACCCAGAGCAGCATGATAATGCTGGAAGCCCCTGGCCACTGGGTGAAGGCTGTGCTAACAATCAGACTGCTCCAAAATTGTGCCTGGCATCCTGCCCCAAAGCACGTCGAAGCAGTCATCCTGCTGATCCCCAGACGGGCAGCGCAACAGACCTGCAAGCGCTCGGCTGTTCCGAAATGCTTCAGTCACTGGCAGACAAGCACCTTTTTAAAAAGGTGCCCAACTTGCTCAAGATTTGGAGCGTCCGAAGGCTCTCACCCATGCGGGATGCCGGGGGAAGGCTTTTTGCCGCTCCCCAGGGCGTGCCGGGTGATGCTTTCCCTGTGTCCCGCATCCCGCACGCCGCGCTCACTCACCGGGGGCCGCGCAGAGCAGCGGGAGGAGGAGGAGGAGGAGGAGGAGGGAGGTCCCGGGCAGGGCCCCGCGGGGACACGGCGGCGGCATCGCGGCAGGGGCGGCGAGGAGAGGAGTCCCACCTGTGCGGGAGGAGACGGAGAGGACGGAGGTGGAGAGGGAGGGACGGAGGAGCGGGAGCGGAGGGAAGGGCCCGTCCCGACGGGCGGGGAGGGGCGGGGAGGCGGCCGGGCCGGGGGGGCCAGGGCAGCGCTCCCCGCATCGGCAGCCCGGGGATCCCGTGGGACTGCGCACCCTGCGCTCCGAGCGGGGCGAGATTCCTGTGGGCAGGACCAGGCACCCACCCGTGTGCTCGGCCACTTCCCAGAAGCACTTTGTTTTTGGAGTTACACATAATCATTCCAGTGAGACTGGTAAAGACTTTTCAGTGGTTCATGCAGGCTTTTCTGACCGGGGAGTTAAAAAAAACCCGTAAAAATGGCTGTGGCATGTCATTTCACATTGCTCTCGATATAAACCTAAACCCAGTTTGTCAGATTCTTGTAACAGCACATGGAAATGGAGAGTTTGTCTTGATGGAAAAACTAAACAGAATCAACTAAAGGTGACTTAGTTCAGGGTTTTCTCTGTCTCCCTTCCTCCCACCACTCAAACCCACAGAAAATCACAATGCATTTTAACTGATTAGCTTTAAAAAATAATTTGTGAGATTTTTTCTGCATATGGACAGTTTTAGTTTATTGTAAGAACTCAGTGACCAAAAGCCAAACTCACAAACTAAGAGCCCTTGCTCGGCAGTTTCATAACTCTAATGGTGCCTAAATTTACTCTTGCCTTTTCCTGATTCAGACTTAAACCTTCCCTCCATGAATTAATCTTCTATCAGTTCTTTCCTCTGCAGATGCCAGAAACACCCCAGATGAATTCCTGATGAATTCCTTACCCATCCTCACACACAAACCTCTCTCTTCCCTCGCAGCAGAGACCCACAGCACTCAGGAGACCATAATAAGCATCTTACCTCCTGCTGAACCTGTGCCAGCGTAGAGCAAGGGAGAGCCGGGCTCCCTCTGTAAACTACTTGTGAGAAATCTGGCAAGTGCTGGGGCCTTGGCTCCCTGATACAAGAACTAGTTCCAGATCGGTTGCAGATGAATACACACACACACACAGAGTGCACACTCTATATATTGCAATTGTATATAAACATGTACATTGAATAGGGATGTGTGTACATATACATAGCCACGAGTGCATGGTGAGGGAGCTGTGCAGTGGTGTGGCAACTCCCTGGGATGAGATGTGGAACTCATACAGCTACAGCTGGTTGTGGGGGTGGGACCAGACCCCGTGGCTGGCTTCACCACTCACTGTAAAATGCAGAAGGATCACCAGCATGGGCTGGTCCTTCAGCAGTGCCCCAGCCTCAGCCTGAATGCTGCTTCAGGAAGTCACTCCTGTTTGCCCCACACATCTTTCCTCTTCTGAAACAAATTACTTGTATCTGCAATCAAAGCTTTTCCCTTGCTGCCCTTCATCCCCCAGCACCCTTGAGCTAAAGCTAAGGCATCTCTGCTCATCCTTTTTGTAAGGACTTGTTACAAGGACATGAACCGACAGGACAAGGGATAATGGCTTCAAACTGAAAGAGGGCAGGTTTAGATTAGCTATTGGGAAGAAATTCTTTGCAGTGAGGGTGGTGAGACCCTGGAATTGCTTGTCCAGAGAAGCTGCGGATGCCCCATCCCTGGAAGTGTTCAAGGCCAGGTTGGATGGGGCTCTCTGAGCAACCTGGTCTTTGGAAAGGTGTCCCTGCTTATGGTGGGGAGGGGTTAGAACGAGATCATCTTTAATGTTGCTTCCAACCCAAACTCATTCTATGATTCTCTTATCCCAGTCCAAGCAGCAGCAACAACAGCTTCAACCAAAGTGCCTCCTGCTCTCTGCAGGAGCCACATCTTCCCACAGAGGCGGAGTGGGAGGGAGCAGCACCTTGCCAATCCCTGTGATGGAAGCACTTCCATTGGAGGCTGGGGTCCCAGCTCAACTCCCATGCAAATGTGATCCAGAACTTGTTTGTCTTTTCTGTCACTGTTTTTGAGTGATTATTCCCTGTAGCCCCATGCTTCAAGTGTCAGCAGACAACACCGTGTGTTGGAGGAAACACCCCTTCTCCTGATCAATGCACTCGTTCATCAGCTGAACACTGACAGCCTGCTTGCTAAAACCACCAGAGCTTTTGGGATAGTTACTTGCAGAATACAACTAGAAGGGACAGAAGTGAAGAGCACCATGTGCAAGGCTACATGAAAAAGCTATGATGGAGTTAATTTATAAAACCAGGGGAATTAGTCATGAATATTCATGGTTTACTGCTCTACTGGTAATGGCAAAGGGTGTTGTGTTCAGCTGGTTGGTTTGTAACAAGCCTTGTGCGGGAGCTGGGGCTCTGCAGAACCTCAGGTGCTTTGTGCCTCTGGGCCAAGGAAATACGAAGCACAGGACCTCCTCTGGATATCAAATACATCATGATGACTCAATAAACTGCTGGGATAAAATGCAATCTTGTGAAACCCAGAGAATGGATTGACTCAAGTACAAGGTTATTGTAGAAATTCATTCTAGTGATGGAAGAAGTGATTGACAGAAGACTGTAACGCTTAGGTTTAAACTGAGTGCAGTGTCTTCGAGAAGAGGTCACTTTCTCAGTTCAGGGGACAGAAGTTTCTGACATAAAGTAAAAAAAACATAACAGCACTTCTTTTCAAAGGCAAGGGTGAAAGGTGACTGGTGTTTTCCCTGTAGCAATCTCTATTTCTTTTCAGGGTGTTCTAAGGACTAAGGCAGTGTTGCCCTGGCATTGTAGTAAGACACATATTTTTCTGCTGAGCTTGCAACTACTGCATTGTTATTCCAAGTATTTACCCCCAAGTGAATATCCAAGTTTATTGACGTCTGCAGTACCCCTTTCTGTTATTTGCCATGAAAAACCACAGTTGCTGTGTGTGCAGCTTGAATGCTACAGTGTTTTCCTGGGATCTCTCCATCAGCAGTGACATTGCTCTCTTTAAAACCTCCCTTTCTTCAGCGTGGAGGAGTTTAAGGCTTGTTGTAGGGCTTGATTTGCCTCCACTGGCACACCAGTGCTGGAAGCTCTCTGCTGGCATGGTTGGGCAGCATTCCCAAGGGCATTAGGTAAGCAAGTCTGCACTAATGATGTCATCTGGTTAAATGTCTTTCATCACCACTGGTGACAGTAGTAGACCCTTGATGTCGAATTTTTATTGAAAGATGTTAATTAATGCTGTCAGCAGGACTGTTCCCAAGGCAGCTCTGGAATGAGGAGCAGTGAGCAAGGCCCCTTACACGCATGGTGTAAACTCCATCAAGCCCTCAGCATAACAAAGAACATGAACTGGAGAGATGCCTGCAGCAAGATAGCAGGCTGGAGCTGGTGGGTTCGTTTCACGGCATGGGGTTAGACTGAGGATTCTGGTCTTGCAAGCCTAAGGCAAAAATTTGGGACCAATCCAATGGAAACCACACTGAACCTGCCTTTGAGAAACTAAGGCAAGGAGCTCACTGAAGAAATTCTGATAGCTGAATCTGCTACTGGACAGCTTTGTCTTTGGAGCCTGCAGGACTTTGTGTACGTTTTTTGGGGTAAGCCAAGAAGGCCCTAGATTTTTAAATAGCTCTTCAATTTGCAGCAGGTTTGGTGACTACACAGGCAACCCCATTTCATCTGTGTGATCTCTGAGTTTATGCATATTGGTTTAAAGCCCAGAAGTTTAAACTTAAGCTGCTTGAAATGGTGTGGGCATGTGTGGCTCTTTAACTGATCCTAAATGGGGGAAGCAGGGGGGAAATCTCTGACTCAAAGCATCCTGAATTTTTAAGTGCTTTTATTATTATTATTATTATTATTATTATTATTATACTACATTTTGCCTAAAATTTAGTACAAAGAGACCCCTGAATAGCACAGACTCCTCTGCTTTTGCCTCTCATCACGGTAGCTGTTGAGAGAACTGTGGTTTGTTCATTAAAATGTAAGACAGAGATTCAGTAATGGCTATTCAAGGATATTCAGTAGTTCCAAGCACAAAAAAATGCATTAAAAAGATTGATCTTGGTTTCTTTCCCTCTTTCTTTATTAGGCTTCATGATTTTAAGTGTTTCAACACAATAAAGTTCTTGAATACAGTGTAGATTAAATGCTTATTTAATCACAGGACTACCAAAGCTGAATTTCCAAGAAAACCCCACCACCAAATATAATGAGACTTAAGATAAAATAATGAGGCTCGACATCAGCATAACTCAGTAGGCAAATAGATAAGTTGGAAATTGGCCAGGGAGTGCAGGAGATGACACTTCATCTTTTGCAAAGAAGCGCCACGTAGATTTTAACAATCCACCAAAATCATCCATTTGAGCAGGAACATGGCGGCATTGAACAGTGTTCCTAACACCCAGAAAATTATTACTTTCTGCTAATAAGGTTTTTACAAATCTCCCAGCCATATTGTCCTGGTTGCTTGCCTTAGGGTAGGGGCACTTGGCACTCCAAATCATTTTCTGCAGGCTGTTCCAAGAAAGCTGCAGGAGTCGTGTTTTCCTTCCAAACAGAAGGAAGAATATTTAAATCATCGGTCAGTTCTTTCCAAAATATTTTGGGTTTCATGCTATTTCTTCCAATGCCCTAGAGATGTCCTGGCAGTTGACAGGACCAGCCCAAATTCCCAGGGCAAATACCTTTTGTTTAGGAAAAGTTTATTTGTTGTCAGCTGTGAGTCTCATTGTCCTTGGCACATGGTTTGGGACACATTTCAGCCATTGCATCTCAACTGGTTGCACTATTTCTTTGGTCCATTTTAGTAATGAATATTAGAGCTCATATTTTCCATAGAAAACAGCTTAAAATAAAGTTGTTGAGATTTTTTTTTCTCCTGCCTGGCTACTGCTGACATTTTTCTCAGCTTCTGTCTGAGTCTGACAGATAAGAAATGGTGTCTGTTGGTCTGTCTATCCTCCTTCCTTCACTGACTGACAGTACTTTGCTTCCCTCACTGCAGAATTAACCCTATTGCTCTGGTGATAGGCACAGTGAGAAGCAGATTAGTTCAGCAACGTTATCAGATCATGGCTGCTTCCTTTCCACAGAGGGATAAAAACACTCTCTCTCTAAGAAATCCTTCTCCTTTTTCTCTTTCACTGCCTCCAGCATACTTTTAGGATAAACCTGGAAGCATATAGCAAGTCTGCGTGTCAGATGTAACAGGAAGGGAGATGGAGAGGGACTGTAGTACATTAATACCTTTCTTTTTGACATGGCCTAATTTCATTCAAATCATTCTTTCTTTTACTGCTGTCATTTAGGATACCTATTTTTCACGCTTCAAAATATTTTTTCTGAACTCTTAATTCTGAGCTATTTTTTTACCTGTGTTCATTGCCTTATTTTATTATTCACATCCAGAATGCACACACACTCTTAAAAAAACCCTCCTGAACAAACAAACAAAAAGCCAGACCTACCCAACAAAAAAGCTGCACCTACTCAAAGATTAGGAAATGCAAAGTCTCAAAAATCCTAAATTTAACAATTTGGTTTTAGCATCCCTTTTCCTATACATTATTGCTGTCCTAAAGGTTTGTACACATTTCTGTTCTTTCCCCAAAACTCTGGGCTTTCTCAGGGTGTGGGTGTTATTCATATAATAAAAAAAGCTATCTGACCTCGTGCTACATCGTGTCACCAGTGACCACTGTTCCCAATGATTCTTCCCACTGAAGAGTGTCCAACACTAATGCCAGAAGCTCTGTTCTGGTTACCATGTCCTCCTGGGCCCTCAACCAAATCCTCATCATGACAGCATTATTTCCTTCCTCAGGCTTCACCAGGAAGCTGGCTTGGCAGAGCTCACTGCTTGGTAAGCACTGTCCCCAGGGCAGGTGGCTGCAGAAGGAGAGGCAATCTGACTCCCCACAGATCCCATCCCACCTGATTTCTTCCTTCTCCTGTCTTGCATTTTGAGGCTTTGGCAGTGCCTAAAACTGGTCCCTGCAGGACAAATCAGTATCTTCATGACCCCTTAGTGATGATACCAGTTAAATGTGGGCATGTTCCAGAGTGAATTTCAGCCTGTGCAGGAAAGTTTACTAGCAGAACAGGTTTGCCTTCTGAAGAGCAAAGAGCCTGAGACAGTGACAGATTAATCTGTGATAGGTCTGCCCAAGGTTTCCCTCCCCATTCCTCAGTCCCTACAGCACCAGGAGCCTGTAGCAATGCTCGACAGCCTGGGCACCAGGACAAGCCCTGTGCATCTCCACTGCAACCTCACCGGCACGGCCAGGAGCCTCAGAGACCTGCAGGGACACAGCACGTGCCTACTGAGCACGTGCTTTAAAAATATGGGGGGTTTACCAGAAATGGGAGAAAGTGGGTGCATTTTCTTTGGGAAGGAAAAGGGGAACATCCCAGAGAGCTGCTGCCACTCTTGGCTCAGTGTGAAGTCCATGTTTCAAAGCAGAGGAGCTGGAACACTGCCTGGAGTGTGCCAGGCATTTTCAGCATAAACAAAACAACCTGCTTTCCCCTGCCTGCCTTCTCAGGCAGGTAGGAATCACATGGGCTGCAGTTTTCAGCAGCACTGCCAGCCTGCCTGAGGCAGGCCCACGGGATACAAAACGTCTGCCCAAACAGTCGAAATACGAAATACGGCAGAGTCACCCGCAGCAGAGGGCAGGTGACTGCTCTCTCCTCGGGTCAAACACAAGCCCTTGGGAGCCTTAGTAACATGCAGTGCATCCCAGCTTGGAGCGTGATTCTCAGGCTATCAGAGCAGAAACCTCACTTGTCTTCCTGACTTTATCACATATGACCTTACACCTCTCTTGATCTGCTCTGTGGCCACTCTTGCTGGCTCTGCTTTATATCTGTGCTTCCCAGTTTCACCAATGGCCTGCCTATGAACAAGCCCATGCCCGTGCTCATCTGATGTTGGATTACCTCTCTGATTTACAGTTCAGTTTGTTTCCAGGAGAATGCACTCTCTGTACTCTCCCTGTGCTGCTGCTGAGTAAGAGATCGTGACATCTTTAATCTTCCCCCACGAAGCCCCACTGCACCCAGCTGTCCCTGGATGCTAGTGACTTCAAAGGGCGGGTGGCTGCAGGGTATGGAAATTTGAGGGGAGGTTTTTTTGCCTGTCGTGATCATTTAGGCACCCGCCCTGCAAGTATCCATGCGTACATGCATTTTTAATCACAAGAGCCCCATGGAATCCCATTTATCTCAGAAAGATTAAATCCCACTCTATGCCTGGATATCACAAAACACTGTTGTACAGAAACATGGCTCCCCTGGAAAGGTGGGCATTTCATCCCCATCTCTTTGCTTTCCTGGGCCTGTGTTTGGTGAGCGACAGAAGGGAAGGCTGCTGGTCTCTGATCCCGAATCACATCATGGGGCCTGACCCAGCTCACATTAGCTCTCCTCATGCTAGTAGGATTGCACAGCTCCAGAATTCATGCTGGCTCTCCATCAACCAAGCAGAAGAACCTGTCTGCACTTGTTAATGTAGACAGGCCTCCGGAGTTCCTGCTTGCTCCTCGAGGCATTGGCATAATTGCTCTTTTGCCCTGGACGATGGCACAGAGGAGCTAAGATGCTGCCATCTATCTCCATGTTGTTTCCCTTCCATCAGAAATGTCCTGGTAGGCAAGACAGCCATGGTTTGGGTCAGATCACTCAGTTTCTAGGCCACACCAGATATCAACTTTAATCTGAAAGTTAATCAGCTTCAGAAAGAGGAATTCTGAGGATGTAATTCTTCAAGTTGGAACGAGCAATTCAGTCACTTACTTCTACCAAAACCAACACAAAATTCTTTCACCTCCTCCTCTCTCAAGATCTGCCATTATAAATCTTTGTGCCCGACTCCTTTTTTATTTTAAAGAAGACCACAGTGATTTTTGCTTTAAAGAATGTTGCCCTGGTTTAACTTGTTTTCACATCCTGCATGGCAGATCTGTGGTACTGTTCCTGAGTGAAGGACAGTGACTGCCTTTTTATTGGGTAATGTTACCACCTAATGGCTACAATGAAAAGGTGCTTTCACCTGGTAAGTATTTGTTAAAATGGGCTGCAAGTCTAATACATATTCCTGAACAGTATTTGGAATTGGGGAGGACCTGAGCTGGGTAATGCCCTGATGCCCTGATGACACCAATATCTTTCTCTCACGTGTGTGTCTAGGTTAAGGTTTAGCCATACAGCAGTGAGTAAACACACAGACAAACCTTTGAGGACTTCTTGTACCTTACAGAAATGGCACGAGCACAGTAATGAGTCTATGATAGACTGGGAGAGGCCACACCATGGTATTAGACTGTTTATTTTTACTCAAGTTATAACTGGAATGGAAACATCTTCTTAAAGATGGTCCCTTAAACTTTTAATTTTTATGTTGATTAATGTAGATGCAGGGACAGCAATATAACTTTGATGTTGGTAATCACACAGAATCATTTAGGTTGGAAAAGACCTCCAAGATCAGCAAGTCCAACCACTGACCAATCACCACCCGGTCAACTAAACCATGGCATGCAGTGCCACGTCCAGTTGTTTCTTGAACACCTCCAGGGATGGTGACTCCACCATCTCCACAGGCAGTCCATTCCAATGTTTAGCAACCCTTCCTTTGAAGAAGTTCTTTCTGAATTTCAGTTGTTGATAATCACTTGCTAACCAGAGATGGTAAGATCACTGTATCATAGAAACATTTAGTAGGCAAAGACCTTTAAGATCATGGAGTCCAACGACAAACCTTCCACTGTCGAGTCCACCACTAAACCATGTCTCTAAGTGCCAACTCCATACATCTTTTAAAAACCTGCAGGGGTGGTGACTCCAATGCTTCCCTGGACAGCAGAGAGGAGATAGGAGCAGAGAGGAAGCTTTCTGCTCTTTGGTTTTTTTTCAATGAAGAGAAAATGACAGATCAGCCATACTTTGAAAAACGCTGTACCCATCATGGGAGCACATTTTTCAGAGGTTGAGCCTGGTTGGCCACTGTGCAAATTTTAGGCACCTGGATAAGAAAAGTCCTGGTTCTGCTGATTTAAATCCAAGAGTCCTTGGGTTTAGTAAAACTAACACTTTACCCTGGATAATTTCATATGGAGTTTTTGTCATGGGGTTTGAGTTGGCCATGTCATGAGAAATTATTTTACACTTAGAAAAAAAAGCACCAAATACAGCCAAATCACTGAATCGTTACAAAGCCACTAAATATGCCCATGGAAAAGCTTTTCCATAATACTAATCTTGCATGAGTAACTAATTTTATTTTGTACTTAAAACAATCCATACTGAGATGTTTGGAGAGGAAGGAGAGAAATACACAAAGGAGAAGAGAAATACACAGCAGAAAGAAGAGAGAAATACACAGTGGAGAGAGGACTTTTTATCTGATAAGAAGGAACATATGTTGTAAGGTATGTATTTTAGTAAAGAAGCCAAAACCCTGAAATCTCCACTGCTGTCACCATTCCTATAGAGCTCCCATCAAACCTACAGTCTCAATATATGAAACAATCAATCAGTCTCCCTAGCCACGGAGAGATCCCACTGGTAGATTGATTTCCCTGCGAGCACACAGGCAACTCCAGGCAAGGCTAAAAAAAGAAACATTAAAACAAAGGCTGACAGAATACCTTCAGTTTGGTTTCATTATGAACAAATTGCACCTCTTATTATTTCATCCGAGGTGTCTCTCTCCTATCCATCTGTAGTTTCCACTTCAACATCATATATTTTCATTTAAAAATAAGCTCTCATTACAGACAACTAAACTCTTACATGTAAATAAACAATACAAACCAGGAATATTAATCAAAGGTCTAAGCAGATTTTCTGCATAGCAAATATGTTGGAAAATGTATCTTCCTATTTCCTTCCCAGACTATGTAGGCAGCTTCAGGAAGAAATTGTCCAAAATAATCTGAGGCTGAGTTTATGATAAGAACAATTACACTTACGAAACATACATGTTTTGCTTACTGATATTTGAATTCTGTGCATGGACAACGCATGTTCAGGTAGTGGAGCAGCCTCCTTTCTGAAGCACTTTTAGCCTAATTGGATGTGTAATGGGCTCAGAGTCTAACTTCTAAGGGGAAATATCAGATGGATGTTAACAACCCTGGAACAATTTCTAAAGAATTGCCTTGGACTATGTGGGTCTTTCTAAATCAGGAAGCGGGTTTTCTCTCCTTGTCAAAAGACAGTCTCTGTCACAGGTACTCTTCTTGATCCTGAAACATGACTTTATACAGGGATGTCAGAGGACCTGAATTATGCACGTGGTTAGCCCAGANGAGGACTTCTTGTACCTTACAGAAATGGCACGAGCACAGTAATGAGTCTATGATAGACTGGGAGAGGCCACACCATGGTATTAGACTGTTTATTTTTACTCAAGTTATAACTGGAATGGAAACATCTTCTTAAAGATGGTCCCTTAAACTTTTAATTTTTATGTTGATTAATGTAGATGCAGGGACAGCAATATAACTTTGATGTTGGTAATCACACAGAATCATTTAGGTTGGAAAAGACCTCCAAGATCAGCAAGTCCAACCACTGACCAATCACCACCCGGTCAACTAAACCATGGCATGCAGTGCCACGTCCAGTTGTTTCTTGAACACCTCCAGGGATGGTGACTCCACCATCTCCACAGGCAGTCCATTCCAATGTTTAGCAACCCTTCCTTTGAAGAAGTTCTTTCTGAATTTCAGTTGTTGATAATCACTTGCTAACCAGAGATGGTAAGATCACTGTATCATAGAAACATTTAGTAGGCAAAGACCTTTAAGATCATGGAGTCCAACGACAAACCTTCCACTGTCGAGTCCACCACTAAACCATGTCTGTAAGTGCCAACTCCATACATCTTTTAAAAACCTGCAGGGGTGGTGACTCCAATGCTTCCCTGGACAGCAGAGAGGAGATAGGAGCAGAGAGGAAGCTTTCTGCTCTTTGGTTTTTTTTCAATGAAGAGACTGACAGATCAGTCATACTTTGAAAAACACTGTACCCATCATGGGAGCACATTTTTCAGAGGTTGAGCCTGGTTGGCCACTGTGCAAATTTTAGGCACCTGGATAAGAAAAGTCCTGGTTCTGCTGATTTAAATCCAAGAGTCCTTGGGTTTAGTAAAACTAACACTTTACCCTGGATAATTTCATATGGAGTTTTTGTCATGGGGTTTGAGTTGGCCATGTCATGAGAAATTATTTTACACTTAGAAAAAAAAGCACCAAATACAGCCAAATCACTGAATCGTTACAAAGCCACTAAATATGCCCATGGAAAAGCTTTTCCATAATACTAATCTTGCATGAGTAACTAATTTTATTTTGTACTTAAAACAATCCATACTGAGATGTTTGGAGAGGAAGGAGAGAAATACACAAAGGAGAAGAGAAATACACAGCAGAAAGAAGAGAGAAATACACAGTGGAGAGAGGACTTTTTATCTGATAAGAAGGAACATATGTTGTAAGGTATGTATTTTAGTAAAGAAGCCAAAACCCTGAAATCTCCACTGCTGTCACCATTCCTATAGAGCTCCCATCAAACCTACAGTCTCAATATATGAAACAATCAATCAGTCTCCCTAGCCACGGAGAGATCCCACTGGTAGATTGATTTCCCTGCGAGCACACAGGCAACTCCAGGCAAGGCTAAAAAAAGAAACATTAAAACAAAGGCTGACAGAATACCTTCAGTTTGGTTTCATTATGAACAAATTGCACCTCTTATTATTTCATCCGAGGTGTGTCTCTCCTATCCATCTGTAGTTTCCACTTCAACATCATATATTTTCATTTAAAAATAAGCTCTCATTACAGACAACTAAACTCTTACATGTAAATAAACAATACAAACCAGGAATATTAATCAAAGGTCTAAGCAGATTTTCTGCATAGCAAATATGTTGGAAAATGTATCTTCCTATTTCCTTCCCAGACTATGTAGGCAGCTTCAGGAAGAAATTGTCCAAAATAATCTGAGGCTGAGTTTATGATAAGAACAATTACACTTACGAAACATACATGTTTTGCTTACTGATATTTGAATTCTGTGCATGGACAACGCATGTTCAGGTAGTGGAGCAGCCTCCTTTCTGAAGCACTTTTAGCCTAATTGGATGTGTAATGGGCTCAGAGTCTAACTTCTAAGGGGAAATATCAGATGGATGTTAACAACCCTGGAACAATTTCTAAAGAATTGCCTTGGACTATGTGGGTCTTTCTAAATCAGGAAGCGGGTTTTCTCTCCTTGTCAAAAGACAGTCTCTGTCACAGGTACTCTTCTTGATCCTGAAACATGACTTTATACAGGGATGTCAGAGGACCTGAATTATGCACGTGGTTAGCCCAGAGTCATGTCTTCTAGCCTTAAAATCAATGCATCTCTCTCAGATGTGAAAGGAAGGAAAAGACAGGTGGTGGCGTAGAGTTTGTACATTTACAAGTCACCTATAAAATGGATTTCTCTGAATTTATACAAAAATGCCTACTGAAGCCAACTTTCCTCCAACCTAACCATTATTGTTTTCCTGTCAATTGCTCAGCAGTGGCTTCAGGCAATACCTGGAAAAGGATGGCGGCTGATGACAGTGCTATGAGGAACAGAGAGGCTGCAAGTATGAGGCAGAGGAGGCAAAGGGCAGTGTTGTAACATTAGAAAGAACAGGCAAGAATGAGGCCTGATTCTGCAAGGCCTTGACAAATTCCATTTACTCCCCAAAGTTGAAGATTTGTGCTTGTGCCTGCTACCGAGGACGAAAACTCATCCTCCTGAGGATGAAACCTGTGTGGTGAGTGGTAAGAATATTCTCTGTGAGCACAGCCTTCACAAAGCAAAGGAACACAGGTGTGCATTTTCCCATAGCTACGCTGAGACCCAGCCATCAGAGTTAGTGGCTGCCACAGGGAAGGACTGACATAAGGGCTTATCCTTCCTATAACTGAAAATCCAGATTTGATGCACGCTCTGTGAACGGTTCAAATCCGAAGGCTTCAGCATCTCTTCTCAGTAACCACACTTGGCAATCAATATTTTCAGAGGCCACTGACACAGCCTTAAAGGCATCCCATCTGCGTCTGTCACTGGAAAGCTCTCATCTGCATATATCCACTTAGTATTCACAGGGAATGAAGCTGTATTAAAAAAATACACTAGTATGAGGCCTTTAAAAAATGCCCTGGTGGATTTATTAGAGCGTCAGTGTGTTGCAACACCCAAATGAACATTCATGTGAGAAGCCCCAGAAAACAGCAGACCCTGCACAATTTCTTACAGACAACCCTTCTGTACACCATTAAGTCTTCCCTATAGTAAATCAAGCCAAACACAGCATGCAAACATCTCTGTATTTCAGCCTGTGCTAAATAAATGCTTTTTCCTGTTGTTTTTTTTAATGGCAGATGTTTCCCTTTGAATTTTCATGCACTAGCACAGATCATTCTATGGTCACCTTAAAACTCTGCATGTGTACATGAATGTATATGAATAAACTGCAATGGTCAAATATGCAAATATGCATGCCAAGTTTTTTTTTTTAATATTATCTGTCCATCGCTGTTCTCTGCACTTGCTAAGGGGTGATATTCTTCCACCCTACCAAAACTTCTCTAAACAAGATAGATTCTTAAAAATGTCCAAAGTAAGACTTATTCATGAGAACTGTCCTCTTTATTAGGCACTTGTTTGAGGCCAAGAATATACCTTGGCTGAAACCAAGACCTTAGCAGATCTTAGCAAGAGTTCAGTTCAAAGAGTTTAGGAGCAGCCCATGCCTGATTTAACCACATGCCTCCAACCAGCATACACAGAGCAGGCTGCCTTGCCCCAGGTCCTCTTGCCCAGCTTGCAGCACAGCATTTTCCTGCAGGGTTGTGGTGAATTGTCACTTCTGACCATTTTAATCAGTCCGGCTGTAGGGATGCTGTGGCTGGGTTGGGACGCACGTGCCCTTGGAGCACTGCAGCTACAACTGCATCACTGAGTTTTTAATGTCTTCTGCAAACCTGGCTCAAGTCTTCAGGCTACCTGGACTATGACCTGGTAAAAACCAGCCTGAGGAGGCGGGGCAACCAAGCTTTTACAAACATATCAACTGATGATCAGATTTGAAGATTAAAAGTATACTGTGGCTGCTGCCTTCAGCTTGCTTTCAGGAATCACAGTGAAGCTGAGCCACTTAATTGTCAAGCTTGCTTTTGTTACAAATACTCTCCCTTTATTCCTGAAACATGATGTTCTTAATTGTACCTATAAATTACTTCTTCAGTCCTCTTGTGTAGCAGCACGAAAAACAAGTTTTAACATGGAATGTGACAAATCTACAGAAGTACACAAACCATAAGGCATCTGTGTTACAAACTGCACATTTCATCAAAGAAGTGATTTTTTTAGTTGTTTTCTCATTGGTCAGCTGCAACAAAGAAAGTAATAAACAAACAATAGATTTCCCAGAGACTCTGTTAATATCCCCTCTATGTCCACTCACTTCTAATACTTTCAGTCATTGCCTCTGCTGCAGAGCACACATTCACACCCCGGTGTGGACACACACAGGCCTGCACAGACGGACAAAGAGCATCCTTCCAGCAAGGAAAATGCCCTGCTTGAGGCTACAGATCACTGAAGGCTAAAACATTTCTTTATGACACCCCACAGTTGTTGTCAGGGAAGGAGTAAGATGCCACAATAATTTTTTCTAAAGAACACTAACGTGTTTTTGACATTCCTCCCCTTCCTCCAGCAGACAAATATTTTATCAGTTTACCTTTAATGTAATATGCTTCCTGTCTCCTTCCCAGGATGGGAATGCCTGGCCAGAAGAAAAGACCTTTCCTGCCACAGAACAAGTTTCTCTTTATTTCAGCACGCCTTGCCTCCTGCAAGCAGGGCAAGAAGTGACCAAGGCTGTGAGCGCAGGAGCCACGGGACTGCTGGGGATGCCGGGCGTGAAAGGCGCGTTTATCCTGCCTCTCCCAAATCCCAGCCCCTTGGCTGTAGGCGTCTACCCAGCACTCCTTGGACCAAGTGTGGAGAATCACATTTCTCCTTGATCAGGCTGGCTGCCTGGAGGAAGATGATTGCAAGCAGATGTACCCGTGTTCTCATGTGAAAGGAATTTCAGCTTTCGTGTTGGCTGTACTGTACGATGAGGGCCCAGCTCCAGGGAGTGTTTTAGTGCTCTTTAATTCCTTGCAGGTGCTGGGAAGCAGTATGTGCCGGTGCAGCAGAGCTGAGACCCAGGAGGGACGGCACACCTGAGGTCAGCAGGAGGGTCAGAGGCCAAAGGCATGACCAGCAGGCTCACCTTACTGCAGGGAACAAGGCTGGGGTTCATAAAGACACATTTTGCTTGTAAACACCAGTTGTGCTCAAAACTTCACAAGGCTGTGGCAGCAAAACTGTGTTTTTCCACAAGTGCAGAGGTTTAAACCTCTTGTTATGGATGATTCTGGAGGAATAAACAAGATGGACATCAATAATATCAAATTAATTTGTCTGCCTATGTAGCTAATGAGGAGCAGACAATGAGTGTGACATCTGTATATTAAAAGTCTCTTTTTTTTCAGTGGGACATCCCAGTAATATTGCAAATGGCCCAAGGAAGTTGCAATCAGTTTAAAGAAACATCTGATGCACTTCCAGCTGTATTTTGGAGGCACATTATACATTTTTAGTGCCAGAATGGCTAAAACAAGATACATATCCAGACATTCAGTGGAAATGGATGTACCCTTTGGATCATACTTCAGGATGTCTGGCCACATCAGGGTGAATATTCATGCTCATGGGACGTACCCTGACATAGAGTGGCAAAGCAGCTGTATGCAGTCCATAAGGGCCCAGATATTGCACCTGGGGCTCACCTCCAGGCAGCCAGCCACGTGTCCACATTCATGTAGGAGTACTGGGAAGAGAGGCTTTACTTACTGCCACCACTTGGAAGTAACATGATCATGCAGACCTCAAAAGTACCACCACTGTAGCTTGCTGTTTACTCAGCAAAACCCAGTCCACCTGGCACAGATTTTTAAACCTAAAGGAACAGCACCTGGAAGCCACCAAAAGCCTTTTCTTTTCTTCACTGACTCCACAGAAAACATCAGCGTTTACTCGAGGAGATGCCTTCTTAGAAAAATAAAATTTAGCTTCAGGTCTGATTTGTGAAGCTCTGATGCAGTGAATGCTTTTTTAACAGCTAAGGTGGGCTAAGCAAACTCTGCCTTGCTTTTCCCCAAGTTGCTGTGTCTGCCCACACATGCCCTCTTCATAGAGCCATGCAGTGGTCTGGATCAGGGAAGCAGCTTTGGCAGGAAATACCCCAGGGGAAAAGAGAGAAACAACCTTCCCGTCGTTTTGCTTGATCTCCTGATTCACCCTCTCACTGACTGAATGAGACACAGCACAGGGGACAGGAAAACACCATGCAGTGTTGAGAGCCAAGTCAGATGAGACTGAGACACACTGTGACGTCTCACCACCAAGAACAGCCTCTCTTCTCACTTCATCCCTTCCAGGAGCTACTCTCACTGCCTATGCCACCTTGACTCCGACATCAAGTGTCTTCGCCCGCACAGTTTAACTCACTAGATCACCAGAAGAATAAGCTGGCAGAGAATAACCCAGGAAAAACTAACCCAGAAGTAATGGAAGATTCACCCCTGCTTTAACTGCACAGTGGCAGCAGCAAGACGCTTTGTGATAAGGGCTGTACCAACACATACGGAGGCTCACTTGCTGTAGGTATTCCTTAAGATGCTCTCGTAACGTTTCAGCCTGTTTTCCTGGAAAACGAAGGAGCCTCTGCAGAGATACCTGCTCAAAAGCCACCCAGATGACAAGCCGCTTCAGTATTTTGTCCTGCAAGGGCTCTAAAATCCCTGGCCCTCTGTCTGGCCCAATGGTCTTGTCTTTTCTGAGTAATTTCCCTGAAGTAGCTGAAGGGCTGCCAACCAGAGTAGTCTGGGAGAGGAATCCAGTCCTTGGGACACCTTTGGGCTGGGAGATGGGGAGACAAATCTGCCACTAGTATTATTTTTACAGCAACAGGAACAAAAAGGGACTCCAGTGGCTTGGTTTCTTTTTATCACCTTGCTGACTCCAACTTTTGCAGCCAGAAGATAGTGCACGTCCTTGCTTGTTCCCAGGCACTCATTTTCATGCAGGTTTCTGTCTGCACACACCTTGCTGGCTATTTAGAGACTGAAGCATGTGCCAAGGAGCTGCCTTCATGGACCTCTGGCAGTATGCAAGGGACACATGCCTGCATGGCCCCATGGACAGGGCTTCATGTGACTCCTTCTACTACACACATCCAGCTCATAGAACCCTGACCCTCACTGTCCAGGTGTCACAGAGCAGGGCATGCTGAGGGCACCCAGCCCTTTGCCACAGGCCCTCGTGGAGGTGTAGCTGATGTTACACTTGTGGCTGAAGGCCACTCATGGGGGAGATTTGCTGCTCCCTCTTCCCGTCTGCAGCGATCCATGACTGTCCTCCAGCCGGAAGAACCCAATGATGCTCCAGTGTGCCACTGCCAGGGGTGAAGTGAGATGGCAGCTACACCAGAAAGGCACCTCAGTGAAGCTCATGAGCAAGAACAATCCTGCCACATGGCCTAATCCAGGCTCCATCTTGCAGGCTGCGTTTCCCAGCCCAAACATTCTGCACATGGCTGATACAACAAATCACCTGTCAGACAGAAGTCTCATTCCCTGTCTGTCTGGCTAAAACACTGACAGGTAGCAACTCTGGGAGAAACCTTCCATAATACAGAAACCTAAATTTCAGCTAAGCAAAAACTCTGCGTAAAAGGATTTCTGATGTTGTTCACAGCCACCTTTCTTACAGCCTGTTACTCTAAGTCTGCATTTTTTTAAATCGAAACTTTCCTGCATAAGCCCAGTGTCCAGAAGAACAGCTCTGAAGCAATACCCCAATTCAGAAGAACAAATCTTTATATGTTAGAACCAATTGCTCAGATAATGTTTTTCGAAAACTAAAGAATAAGGATTAGGAGAACAGTCGTGAGACAAATCAAGTAAGACTGGGTGAGAATTTTGCCTTGGTACATAGCCTAGTGTTATTAAACCAGTAACTGGAGCAGAAAGCTCCTTCTAGACAGATGCAAAGGGGGAAAAAAAAAGGGGGTGTTGACAAGTCATTAGTCTGAATTACTAGAAAGTGGGCAGCAAACTGACAGGTAGCTTCCAGCAAATTTCTGTGTAAAGGTTTAGTAGAACTTTCCCAACAAAAGCTTTGAGACGACTTTCACTCCTGATCACTAAGAAAGGCTTAGACATTACCCTGAGGAAGCTTCGATATTTAGAAATCTGATACTGCACATGTGATGGGGAAATGTCAGCAGAAGGTGGCTACTTTTAGCACTGTGGGAGATGGACAGAAGGGAATCCTGTTCATAAAGATATTTTATTTCAGATTGCTTGACCCATATTATTTAAATAGCACATCAGCCTAAATCAGAAAGAAAGACAGTTTCCTTTTTTACATTTGCAATTTTGCTTCGTGTTGTCTATAAATGCTGTAAACAGATCCTGCAGTTACTGAGCTATATAGTAACTAAATCATCTATTTTGGGGAAATTCTTCCTGTTCTCCCGCTGACTCTGCCTCTCTTTGGCTGCCCCCCTGCCTCGTCACATTCCGGTCGTGGGTCTGTTCATACTCCTGTATTTTTCACAGTACCAGGAGCTCAGACTGGAACATATTTGCACCTCTCTCCTTTATGTTAATGGACCTTGCTATGAAAGGCCCCTTCTGTGAGGACATGCATGAGCTCTCAGAGCTCAGCAGCATTTTGTTGAAGGCATCAACACACAGGTACCCTGCTGCCAGCTTTATTCCATAAATAACTACAGCATCATTTTTTGGAGAGGGGTGGTGGAGTGCAAGAAACAACAGCATCTCTTCCACCACCACCCTGTCCCAGTTAAATGAGTGAATTCTGTCAAAATCCTCCTCCCCTTCAGACTTCAACGCTTGTCTAAAGCAGATGGCCCCATAAATAATACATCCTAGGAAACCCGATCAGTCACTTCTGGGATATGCTTGAGCTCCTGTCTCTCATCATATCATCACTAGATTAGCTCTGGGAATTCTTCTTATTTAATCCTTTTAACAGGTCATGTGTGAAAGAAGCAATGACTGGGAAATTAGATGCATTTGATTGGGCTGCATTGTTGGTAGCCTGGAGTCAGCAGGTCCCCACTCACTGCTTTTGGGGATTTTTTGGGCACTGCATTCAGCTGCTGACCCCTCACTATCCAAGCCCGAGGCAAGGAGGCCCAGGACTGATGTGGCTGAACATGGCGAGGCCAGGAAAAAGGGGGCAGGGGCCAGAGTATCTGAGCAGCACCATCACATGTGGTTAGAGTGTTCTCAGCGGGAAGACTCTGAAGAGGGAAGTACTTGCTACCTTCACTGGGAATGGAAAATGTCATATTTACTTTAGGATGTAGGACAGAAACCTGTAAATTCTATTGTCTTTGTCTTTAGTCCCCCGTACTTATTCAAATTACTGGATTTTAGCAGGGGCTCCGAAACATCCCACAGGATTTATTCTCACATTCACCCAAACCTCACTTCAGACAAGTGTGAAGAAATTCCAAGTACCAGTGATGAGGTGGGTCCTTTCTACAGTTGCAGCCATGGTGACACCAGTGTCAGGGCTTCCTGCCCTCCTCCCCTCCCTGCCCTGCTACAGCCTCGACTCCGTACATTGGAAAAATATCCCAGCTCAGTTTGTGTTATCTTCATTGCAATGCCTGCAAGGATGGGTGTGCAGGATGAAGCTGCGGGAGGAACAGGGTCTGTTCACACGGGGAAGAGAGGCAAGAGCAGGGACTGCTTTCCATGCCTCCATGCCTGTGGAGCCACAGCCTGGTCCCTGTGGTCACACAGGCTGCAGCAGGGAAGCTCAAAGTTCCATTTCCAAAGGGTTTGGAAACCACTCTGCTTTTTAAAAAAATTAGTACCGGAAAAGAAAAGCTGGGCTTGAGTCCTTATCTGGAAATGCCTGCAGGATGCAAATATTTGAAAGTAGAATTGCTAAACCAGAATGGCTTTCAAATCATAACAAATCATATCTTGCATTTCTGCAATGCCTTTCATCCTATGTTCTCTTCACAAACATAAACACATGAAGTTCAACAACACATCTGGCAAGGCATTGTGCTGTGTGGGAGTTTTCACATCCCAGTTTGGTAGATGAGCAGACATGTGGGGTCAGTGGTGACTGCCCGCCCCACATCAGACAGGATATCTGCAGCAGTGGCTGGAACATGGCCAAGATCTCAGCTTGAGTTGGGAGAAATCTTTCCCTGGTAGCCCTGGGGATTTATTTGTCAAGAGACTTGGTCACAGATCCAGAAAATAAAATCTTGAAGACTGCAGGGGACAAAACAAACCCAACTTTTCCAGCTACATTTTTTGAGCTTTTCTGTGTCCATCCAATGCATTGGCAATGTGGAGATGTCACCCCATTTAGGTTTCTGTCTCCTGCATGCCCGGTTGGTATTCGGCTGGAAACCGATTATCAAGAGACACATTTACTGTGTGGCGAATCAGAATTTGTTATTATCACCACCCCATTAATTTCCACACACATCTGCTAGACTACTTGTTTCTGCCTGTGTCTCACATTTATCTTCATCTAATCCACTTTTTACTGCCCTTGTTTTAGTGCCAGCAACTATCATGAGGCACTGTAAACACTTGTTAGTTAACCATTTACGATCGCCAACTCTTCAAACTCCATGTTACACTAGCTGTTGGAGTTTAGTGAGTATAAGATCTGCCATATAATTATTATTTTGCTACATTATGAAATAAGTCATAAGTAAGCCCTCTGAGATGGTCCCAGCTCCCAGGGGCAGGAGGGAAGAGGAAGTTTGGGATTTTCAAAGAGGTCTAGGAACTGAGGAGCCCAGTTCCTCCTGGATATCGGTGGGGCTGAGCTGAGCTGTCTGTGCCAGCTTCTTCTAGAAAGCTCAGCCTAAATCCTTTGATAAGCAAATAAGTCAAGAGGTCTTGCACATCCTAAGCCTTCTTCAGGTCCAACATCAGCCTAAACATGCCCTGGCAGATCCCACCCCACTGGCTGCTGCCACCCATCTGATGCAGCAGGAAGGTGGAGTGGTGCCAGCTAGTGGGAAACCTCAGACTCAGCAGCCTTTCATCTCCTGTCTTTCAGCCACTGTCCAAATAGGACACGTCCCCAGTGAAGGGGGAATGTTTCTGAAAAGACAACATATCCTGCTCTCAGAAAAGCTGGCTTCATTTCTGCACCTACTTCCTACAGGACACCTCAGGTCAAAATGACTTCTGCTAAATCAAAAATAATTTTTCCCATACTGCTTGACAGCCTCTTCCTCTGTCGAATGCAATTATTTCCCACTAATTAAAGGGCTGTAGCCAGGCTCAGCAGGAAGCCGGAGGAGTCCAGTTCTCAACTGAAAACATTTCTGCTCAGCATTCAGGTACCCAAAGGGCAGGAAACCGAAGATGACTCCATTCATGGCACTGCATCCCATTGGCCCTTTCGTCTTTGGAGACAGAAGCAAGGCTTGGGCTCCGTCAGCTGAGGAGGCTGTGGTGGTGCTAGACAGGAGTGGGCAGCAGGAGTCAGCAGGCCCATGGTGGCCTCTCCTCAGCATGGTGCACACCAGCAGATGTTACCCAAAGGCTTCTTCTGGCCCAATTCTGTATCTGTCAATGGGCTAAATAAAATGCAAAAATGATCTTGATATCATCTCCCAGCACCAAATGATTGCCTTGGTGTGCTATGATCCATCCTGTTTGGATTTACTATGCCCTGTTGGAGTTAAATTTCCTCTTTCTGCCTTTCTCTGAAATACATGTACAATAGGCAAATGGTGGCAGAATGAAAACATCCCCTCAGAACCCTCCAGGCAACGGCACAAAGCCTGGATGCAGCGAGTTTCATCGCACTAATGGCCTTATCAGCACGTGCTGGCACTGCCTGGACCTGTAGCATTCCCCAGCCTCTCTGTGGAGCAAGAAGGACCAGAGAGAGGGCAGCCACCTGCAGCAGTACCAATAACAAGTATGTGACTGTACCAGATCTTATCTGCCCCGATATCCCCTCTGCACCTGATCCTCTGTGCCTTGGTCCCTCCTGCCTACTCGCCCCTCTGTGACCCTGTATGGATTATGTGCAGTTGATCCAAAGAGTGCAGCATGTTGCAAAGGGCATGTGTTATCACAAACTGACAGAAGCACCCACCTTTCCTGTTCAGGCACCGCAACATCCCATTAACTTCAGCAGCAGGAGATTACTTCTTGTGTTAAGGTTGAATTCATCTGACTTAAATTTCTACCCATTGGATCTTGTTATCCCCTTGTCTGTAACTTTATACCACCCCACCATTCCCTTATCAGACAGAATTTTCTGTCTGGAAGAACATAAGGCTGCTAAGATTCCTCCTAGGTGAGAACAACAGCCTTTCTTCCTCCAGTTATACCTGGGAAGGCTTGGTCTCCAGGCTGAGGGTCACCTGGACTGTTTTCCTGTGGACTCTCCCCAGTATTTCCTCATTCTTCATGCAGCATGGACTCCGTAACTGGGCATCTCTCTCCAGAGTGGTCTTGTGTACCCTGCACCGACAAACAGCAACATGACTGCTTCTGTTTGATGCTCCTCTTCTTGTTCAACGTTGCCTTGGGAAGCTAAGCTGTGTTGAGGAGGCTGTTCATAATCACTCTCACCGCCTGCCTGGGACAGGTACTCCTGTCTTACAGGTACTCCCTATGTTCTCCGAACTGCAATGTGACTCTATTTTAGAAATATTTAAACATGTTTTGGATGTTTATTATTAACTAGACATTATTCTTCCTCAGTAACCTGTCATTGTCACTGTAGTTTCATCCCCTAACTTTCCCACAATGCATTTTATTTTATAGCACAAGTTAATTGTAGCACTTAATGATTTAAATACTAGATGAAATTTTGCTAGTTACAATTCTTTAATGCTTTTCGTTTTGTACAGGTCTTCTTGACTATAGTTAAATATGGGTCTCTTCCTCCTGAAATCTGTTTCTGGTGGTGGCTTGGACTGTAGTGATGGCTGTCAGAATCATGCTCCAGACTCTCGTAGTGTAGAAGACAAGAATACTGTTGATCTCCATGCCAAAAGTAAATCCCAGGAGCTTATTTAGAAGCAATTTAGCTTCTAAAGTTAAAGTTTAATTACTAAAGTATCTGAACATTTACCAGGTTAATTAGACTGGATCAGCAAAATCTCATTCAGATGTAGTGGCTTCCTCATTTCCATTTAGATATGGATCTCTTTCGGCTTCTACTGTGAACCTTCATATCCAAGTCAGCAAAAATGCCTGCAGCCTTTTTTCTCTTCTCACTTGCTGCTTTTTTTTTTCTTTTTCCAATTTTTGTCGTTACATAATGGTACTTTGCTTCACTCCAAATGCGTTGTTCTGAAACTCACTGAAGCTGATGAAAGTCCTTCTACTACTCTCAGAAGGCCCTACCTGAGGCTCATAATTTATGCATTACTTTGGCTGAAAGCATCTGAGATATGTAAAGAATATAATCTCCTTCTATCGTGTCTTCTTTTTGTTCCTTTTTTTTTTCCCAAACACTCCATACAAGCTGTTAATGGAGCAAATGACACGGAAACATAATCTGTATTCCTGCAGGTTTTGTGGCTGTGCTTGCTGCTTATTCCTTATCACCTGAAGTGATAAAACTGTGTTGGTGATACCATAATTGAGTTTAGTGGAAGCGATTTATCAAGTTGCCAACAGAGAAAGAAAACTTTGGGGGCGTGGGGGAAACAAGCAGCAGGAGAATATGGACTTTTCAGAAACAAGAATCTTGCTTTTTATGCAAATGGTTATGTTAATGAAAATCAAGGGGGGGGAAAATCCATTGTCACAACAATTTTGCTTACAGTGCAGATGATAGCTTATCCGAGGAAAAGGTTTTCAAAGCTTGCCCTGAAATGTCATGTGGGTTTCATTATCTCTCTGATAAAGCCTAGTGTGTAGGATCTGTTCTTCCCTCCTTGCTGCTAACTGATTAGGAATAAGTCTATAATTCTTCATTATGCAGAGAAAATGTGGAAGAATCCCATACTTGAATGCAGGAACAACAAACATACTTCTAGTGTTTCTTTCATTGAAAAAAATAATTTTTCTCAAGAACCAAATCAAAATCTTAATAGCTTCAAAAGAAAAGCCTCACTGATTTCAACAGAGTTTGAGGCAAGCTTTTGGTTAGTTCATTTTCCTATTCTTACTTTTATAAATTATTATCTAATATTTGCAATGTAGGATTACTCAAAAGCCCCAGACTTGGGGTTCCATTGAGCTGAGCTGCAGATAAGCATTCATGAAGACATCAAATTTTGTAAGTGAATGTGCACCTAAGAGCTGCTGGAGCCTGTGAAACAGCAGAGTCCTGCAGCCATCCTCAGCAGCCTCAGGCCTGGTGGCTCCCCCTCTGCCATGGCCAAGGAAAAGGTCATGTCTTCAACAAGGGCTGCCACAGGGACCGTGACCTCCAGCACACCCTGGGGGTGACACCAGCGGGCAGAGGGAGCAGCTGCCCAGATGTCTTGTACCTGCGGCCACGCATTTGGTGAAACTGCACCTCAGCAGTTAATCAGCGAGCCAATGAGTTTAAAATTAAGCTGGTGTTTCAAAGTGTTGCTGAAAGACTTAGGAGAAAGTGCTGACACCTGGCAGCAACACTGCAGTTTGAGAGCTCATACAGTTTCTGGGCACCGGTGTCTGTGGAAGCTGCCTACGTTTGGAGATCACCACCTTCCTCACCAAGGCCAAAATAAATTCATTACCACAAGACGTTTAATTTTATTCAGCTGGGGAGTCCTTGCTTTGGAGAAATTCTCCCTTTTATTTAATTAATTGTTTTGTTTTCCTCTCTACAGGTATAGGAACTGTGAAACAGCCCTATCAGGAATTCCTAATTTTGATAAATTAATTGTCTCCCTGTAGAGTGATTGATTACAGGAGATGCTGAGAAACCCATTTGCACGTTTCAGAGTGCCTCAAATTAATTAATTATTCCACTTGAGTTACAAGTTAGTGAGCGGGATGGAGCAAATGCCTTTGGAATAACTGTTTGCAGCTCCCTTGTTTTTAAATAGGCAGCTAACAGTTTACCACTCCCTCCTTTTCACTTGTTTGTTTTATTTAAACCAAACTGTTTATTAAACTTGAAGCTTAACAAAGTTTTAAAAGTTTGTTAAAATAAAGTTTCTCGGGGAGGATAACCTCGATGCATCCCTTCCAGTTTGATGCCAGGGCCAGCAAGAGATGCCCAGAGCCTGGAGAAGGATCACAGGTCATCAAGAGAGCACCTGAAGGGCAGCACAAAGGAATTCTTGTCACCCCAGACAGTAAGTCATCTTCATCGGGGGGCCCAGCTTAAATACCTCTGTTCTAACGCACAGCATGGGGAATAAATGAGAGGAGTTAGAATTGTGTGCCTGCCTGCAGAACTACAGCCTATGAGCATCATGGAGACATGGCTCCTGTGACTGGGGTGTTGGAATGGAAGGATATAGGCTCTTCAGGAGGGACAGGCAGGGGACATGAGGAGGTGGTGTTGCCCTCTATGTCAGTGACCAGCTGGAGGGAATGGAGCTCCACCTGGGGATGGATGAAGAGCCGACCAAGAAATTATGAGTCAGGAATACAGGGAGGGCAGGGAGAGGTGACAGTACAGTAGAGGTCTGCTACAGGCCACCCAACCTGGAAGACCCAGCGGATGTGTCCCTCTACAGACAGATAGGAGCAGCCTCACGTTCACAAGAACTGGTCCTCATGGGGGACTCTCACCACCCTGATGTGTGTTGGAGAGAAAACACAGCAGGGTGTGAGCAATTCAGAAGGTTCCTGAACGCACTGATGGTAACTTCCTCCTCCAAGTGACAGAAGACCCAATGAGGACAGGCATTATACTGGACCTGGTTCTCACCAGCAAGGAGAGGCTGGTGGGAAACGTGAAGCCCAAGGGCAGCCTGGGCTGCAGTGACCATGAAATGGTGGAGCTCAAGATCCCCAAGGCAGTGAGGAGGGCACATAACACTCCTGGTATGGACTCCTGGACTTCAGGAGTGAAGATTTTGGCACTTCAGGGATCTGCTTGATAAAGCACCGTGCAATAAGGCACTGTAGGGAAGAGGGGCCCAAGAAGGCTGGTTGATATTCAAGAATCACCTCCTTCAATCTCAGGAGCAGTGCATTCCAACAAGGAGAAAGTCAGGTAGAAACACCAGAGAGAGACCTGTGTGGATGAACAAGGAGCTCCTGGACAAACTCAAACACAAAAAGGAAGCCTATGGTGGGTGGAAGCAAGAGCAGGTAGCATGTGAAGAATATAGAGAAATTGTTCAAGCAGTTCAAGCAGATCAGGTTAGGAAAGTTTGGAAAGTGAGAGCCCTGACAGAACCTGGCCAGGGACATCAAGGGTAACAAGCAAAGCTTCCATAGGCACATCAATGAAAAAACGAAAACTCAGAGAAATGTAGGCCCTCGCAGGAAGGATACGGGATACTTGGTTACCTGGGACATGGAGAAGAAGACTGAGGTACTCCACAACTTTTTTGTCTCAGTCTTCACTGGAAAGAGTTCCAGCCATACCACTCAAGTTGCAGAAGGCAAAGGCAGGGACTGGGAGAATGAAGAACTGCTCGTTGTTGCTCACCTGAAAGTGCACAAATCCATGAGACCTGAAGAGATACACCCTTGGGTCCTGAGAGAACTGTCCAGGGAAGTGGCTAAGCCACTATCCATCATATTTGAGAAGTCATGTCAGTCTAGGGAAGTCCCCAATGACTGGAAAAGGGAAAATGTAACTTCCAATTTTAAAAACGGAAATAAGAGAGACCTGGGGAAATACAGACCAGTCAGTCTCACCTTGGTGTCTGGCAAGATCATGGAGGAGAGCCTCCTGGAAACTATATTAAGGCACATGTAAAATAAGGAAGTAGTTGGTGACAGCCAACATGGCTTCACTATTGGCAAATCATACATAACAAATATTGTGGCCGCTATGATGGGATTACAGCACTGGGGTACAAGGGAAAAACAACTGATATCATCTACCTGGACAGTTTGACACTGTCCCACATGACATCCTTGGCTCTATGTCCAAGTGGGGAACAGGGAGTATCAATTCCTCAGGAGTTGATATTGGGACTGGTGCTGTTTAATGCCTTTGTCCTTGGCAAGGACAGTGGGATCGAGTGAACCCTCAGCAAGTTTGCTGGTGACACCAAACTCTGTGGTGTGGTCCACATGCTGGAGGGAAGGAATGGCATCCAGAGGGACCTGGACAGGCTTGAGAGGTGGGACCATGTGAACCTCAGGGAGTTCAACAAGGCCAAGTGCCAAGGTCCTGCACCTGGGCTGGGGTAAGCCAAGCACAAATACAGGCTGGGCAGAGAATGGACTGAGAACAGCCCTGAGGAGAAGGATTTAGAGGTACTGATGGATGAAATGCTCAACATGAGCTGGCAATGTGCACTTGCAGAGCAGAAAGCCAACTGTGTCCTGGGCTGCATCAAAACCAGTGTGGCCAGCAGGGTGAGGGAGAGGATGCTGCCCCACTGCTCCACTCTGGTGAGATCCCACCTGGAGTGATGCATCCACCTCTGGGGGCCCAGCATAAGAAGGGTGTGGACCTGTTGACATGAGTCCAGAGAAGGGCCACAAAGATGATTACAGGGCTGGAACATCTCTGCTGTGAAGACAGGCTGAGAGAGATTGGGGTTGTTCAGCCTGGAGAAGAGAAGCCTCCAGGGAGACTTTAAAGCAGCATTCCAGTACCTAAAGGGAGCCTACAGGAAAGGTTGAGAGGGACTTCTTATCAAGGGCATGTAGTGATAGGACAAGGGATATTGGCTTTAAACTGAAGGACAGCAGGTGTAGATTGGATATGAGGAAGAAGCTCTTTACTGTGAGGGTGGTGAGACAGAGGAACAGCTTGCCCAGAGAAACTGCGGATGGCCCGTTCCTGCAAGTGTTCAGGGCTGGGCTGGATGGGGCTCTGAGCAGCCTGGTCTAGAGGAAGGTGTCCCTGCTCATGGTGGGGGGATTGGAATGAGATCATCTTGAATGTCCCTTCCAACTTGAACTATTCTATGATTTGATGATTTTTCATATGAAAGAGAATGCAATCAACTTTTCTGAAATAAATTAAATAAAAAAGATGAGGATAAAGCTCCCATTTTTAAAATACATTCACTGGCATCTCTTTATCTCTGCAGCACAACTGATGTTTTCTAAACCTTCTATTTCCCATGATACTGTGTGGTTTTAGTTCCTGCTTTTTCTATCAAGATATCTCTAAGGCAGGCCTGTAAAACCGCTATAGCAACATTTTGATTCATATTTTCTTCTCTTATTCTGTAGACAGAGGTGGCTTCCTTCCTTATAAGTCATTCCAGAAGTCAGGGCTCATTACCATGGGACCAGCATGGATCTTCCCCTCTCCACTAGACCTTCCATGGGGCTACCTTGAGAAGACCGCACCACAGTTCCCTATGCTTTCCCTTTCAGAAAAGCCACCGAGATGCTCAGACACACTGAGGGTGAAGTGCAGGAGGTACCTGTGGTCTGTCATGGTTGATGCTGCATTCAGACCCATTTGGCCATGTGAATCCATGATGAAGCACTGAAGAGCAGCTTTGGTAACTCTCCCTCAGTCCCTTCATGTGCCCTGATTGCTTGCTCTCCAGTTCCCATGCCAGGGTAATGCCTCCTGGCCAGAATAGTAATGCAGCCATGCAGATTTGTTAAATGTCTGTGGGGTGAGGATGCCTCTACATGTCCAGTGTCTGAGAGACTGCATGATCCTGCCTGATGAAAGATGATGAAAGAGACACGACAAACAGAGGAGCAGGAGCATGGAGGGGGTGATAAGTAGAACTGTGATGAGGTCTCCAAAACCCCAGTAGAAAAGAAGGCATGAAGGAATAATCCCACAGCCAATTCAGCCAAATTCCGCAGCAAATTCATAGAGAAAATAAGGAAGGCACTGTATCTGCAGGATTGTGGTGGCTGCCAAAAGTCTTTCCTGTTGATTCTTGAATTTCTGTTTCATGATTAAAGTGTCGAGAGGCCTCAGGCAAGTTTAAGACTGTGATATGCAAAGAGACTCCACTGCTGCATGGAGAATGAGAAAGTCTTTCTCTAAGAAAGCAAATTCAGAAGAAGAGTTTGGGATGCAAAGTCAAAAGGCTTCAAATCCCTGACGTCTGTGGACTTCAGGCGGTAGACTGCTCCCTTCAGCTTCTTCCTCTGGGTCACTTGTGACTTTCAGAACCCACTACATGAGTCCTGCTCCCAACACGGGCCTGAATGCAAGTAAAGCATTGTCAGGGCAATAATCCAGATTCTCCTACAAGCTCAGCCTGAACTACTAGTATCAGTAATACAACTGGAAGAAGCCTGTTGAGTGATTAAATCCAGTTTTTGGCAGTCACAGGCAACCACATAAAGGAAGGACCCACACCCTTTCCTTGCTTTGCCACAAAACACTTCATTACTCCATGAGAAAATCAAGATCTTTGGTGCAGAAATAAAGTATGCAACAGCCACCCCAAAGGATCACAGAAAGGTAGCAATGAGGGTCCTAATGGCCTCGGACAATGCCAGAGTATGAAGCACATCAGCAGAAAAAGCCCAGATGATACCTTTGGAGGCAACTCCTTGGTTCTTGATTTGATTCTTGTTTCTAACCTGGTGATCATCTCAGTTCTGAGTTTGAGGACCAGACTGATGACCAACCACTCACAAGGTTGCTTGGTCCTACATGGAGAAGCTTTGCCTCTTGTCCACCTCCCCTCCTCCTGCTGTAGCCAGTCTCTGACCTCCAGAAGGAGGAGAAACACCAAGCACAGCATCTTGTCCAAACCTTCCCTATTCCCCCTATTCAGATAAACTGAGCATTATGGGAAGACAAGATGTGCCCTGGGTCCTACAAAGAACCATCAGGAACGTGGAATTAATAATCTTTATACCACCCTGGCAGAAGTCACAATCAGTGGAGCTTTTTGCCAGGGAATCTGTGGCTGAGGATCTAGTTGCATTTTTGTGATAAACCCTGATTTGGAAGTTTAAACCTTTAGCCAGTGTTGAACAGCTCATATTGAAAGAGGAAAACTCTGCGTAGCCATACATATTAGCAAGGGACATGGTAGGTAGGTAAGTAGGTAGGTAGGATGCTTATTGTCTGCAAAATTATTTTTTCAGGCAAACAGATTAAAATCAGGGTTTGGGAAAACAAAAAGTGAAAATGAGGACACCTATAAAAGTTCCTCAGATACGCTGTTATTTCCCTGCATGATGTCACGTTCTTCTACTTTTGAAGTTGAATTGTTGCTACCACAGCAACAATTTGATGTCATAACAGCAAATAATGGTTTCAGGAGAGAGAGATATGAAGCAGGAGCAGATGACCTCTTTAAAGTTAATAATAATAATCCTCTTTTCCTGCAAAAACCTTAGGTGACAAAAAGCTAGAAGAAAAGTAGAAATGAAGTGATATACAAGTCCCAGAACTGTCACTGAAAACTGTGGTTTGTTTTAAAGCCTTCAAACAAGACATAAGTGGGTCTTTTACCCTGTAGATATCGCTGCACCAAAAAAAGAGTCAAAAGAAAATAAAAAAGATTCCTCTTTCTACTCTGGAATTCTGACCAGAACATGGTCTTGAGCACCACATCAGTGCAGTTCCCACAGAAGACAAGGTCAGAGTTTGACCCTTCACTTTATTTTTAAACACATTTTTTTGCATTTGAACATGTAAGTAGTAGTAGTTCAAGGGAAAAATAAAAAGGTCCAGATGCTTGATGAAATATCAGCAAGGAATCAGTTGATTCAGCTTCCAGTTGATACATTTATTGTCCCTATTGCTGTGGTAGGCCACCACAGTTTACTTTCAGAGGGACGAGCGTACCCCAGTAGATACATTATTTTCATTAGGGTGAAATAAATGTCTCAGAAAATGCAGAATTGAAAAAAAAAAAGATACCAGATCATAAATTAGGGCAAATTTATAATCTGCCTTGAGTCAAGAGAATACAGAAGATAAATCAGGGAGAATTGAAGGATGCTACGTGCAGTTCTGAAGGTGGGCAAAAGAAGACTTTTCATTGAAGTGCCTTGAAAGAAAAGAAGACTTTGGAAAGAAAAACTTCTTAAACATCAAAAGATAAAGGACACCAATGAGGCTTAGTCAGTTAGTCTTTGAAATGCAGTACCAACTTCTAAGTCAGCAAAACATGTGCAGATTTAAGTAAAACAGCACAATGTTCTCCCATACTTATGAAGTTATTTTCACAAACAAGACTGCATGCCTCTATTAACAAAATTCCTTTTTCTGCAGCTTGCATGTCCAAAAATAAACCAGTAAAGCAGAAAATCCTCATGTTGAGAGAAACTGAGAGGACTGCCAGAGCTGCCTATTTAAAATCTCTCCCAAAGTTGGATACATCCACTTGCTTACACATGCTAGTGCATATCTAATCGCTGCAGTTAACAACCCAGCTGCAGGGTGTAATTCAGGCACTTTTATAGCCCAGACTCAGTGCATCAGGTTGGACAGGGAAGCACCTTCCCACCATTGCTTTCAGACTACTGTTGGGAGGATATTTTAGCACTAAGATGGTGAAGCCCAGTGAGAGGAGCCAGGGGAGGGCAGTTGCAGTGCTGGTTTTCTTGTGTAGCCGGTGAGTTTAAAGCACCCAAACAGGAGAAGCACTTAAACCCACACCCATCCAGGCACATGCATCATCTGTGTATTGCCTTCCATGAGATAAAAGGTTTCATTTTCAGCTTGCAAGAGATGGTGGCAGACATCCTGGAGAACAACAGGGCCGCTGAAGTGATGATGAAGTATGTTTTCCAAGGTGCTGCAATACAGCAGCAGAAAGAAAACCACGGTGAACTTTGTAAAAGGAGCTGGACACATTTATTGTAACAAAACTATATCATCACATAAATGCAGTTTCTGAGGGACTTCCCCACTTCAGCAGGGACGTTTGTCAGCAGCTCTGTGTTGCATATGAGGTAAGAGTGGCACATCCCTGAGCCGTCCCACAGGATGGGACAAGCATGCCTGCCTCCTCCTTCTGGCAAGACTTCTTAAAGAAAAACTTCCACAAATCCAAGGGAGCAGGACAGGGAGGCTCATTCTCTATAACCAAAAAAAAAAAAAAAAAATTGGTTCTTGTCCCACTAAGGAAACCTGAATAAAGGAGAGACAGAAGGAAGATATTTACCTATTAAAAATAAATGATTCAGACATTAATTTTTGAGACTGGCACCATATGGCTGGAAAACATCTCAAGGAAAAAAAATTAATCCTCCTGAGACTGAATTTCCGTTTGATAGGAACTTGAGCAAGGCTGTGCTCACTGGGGGCCTTTAAACACTCCTTGTTAAAGCAGACGCCTGGCTGTTCACCTGTGGTACCGACACATGGCTCTTCCTTTCAGCAGTGGCTTGTGTTACTTTGGAGATGTTGGGTTTGTAGCTCTTCCAGGACTATAAAAAAGCGTCACTTGTCGGTTCTCTCCCTATACACTGCTCTTTCAAGCAAAGACTAGACAGCATGCAAACCACATGCTAAATAATATTTAAATACATGTCATCTTAAGCACCCCTGTGGTTAGGAGGCAGCCCTGTGCCAGGGTGGCATCCCTGAGGTGCTTTGGGAGGAAAGAGGGAAGGAAAGGCTGCAGGCACCGTGCTGCTGGCACTGCTGGGACATGAGGAAAGGACCAGGGGGTGCAGCCCCCACACCTGCACTGCCCAGACCTACAACTTCTGCCAGCCCTGAGCCTGAGTTTCCTGTCTGGGAGACCTATTACATCACTTCAGACTCCAGTCCAAGACAGAAACAAACATACTGGACAGACTGGGAGGGGGTGGGGGAGTAGAATCAGGCCAGGCTAATAGTGAGCGTGAGACTGAAATTCCCAGTATGAGTACATACATACTGAATGAGAATACAGTAAAACACAGGCTGGCCAGGCAGGCCTCACCCCAGGATTCAGGATCAGACATGGGAGAGCCCTGACCCTCTTTCTCACCTGCCCATGGGGGATAAGAATGTGCAGAGGGTCCATTTTATTCCATCCTTTGGCTTGCATCTTGGAGGTGAACAGATGCAGCAGGATGCATCAAAGGAGCTGAGGAACAAAAATTCAGTCCTGTGTGGGGTTTTGGCTCAAATGTCCCACTGAGGTTTTAGCAGCTCTAAAATGAGGTGAGGATTGAAGAAGGCAGGCACCTGGGAGACAAGGGATAAGACCTGTTGAGCTGAGCTGAGTTCTGCAACTTGCTCCTTGCAAAGAATGGGTTAACAGCATATGATAGGCAGGTCATGCATATATTTTAATTATATGTCATTTATTGCTTGAATCCTGAAATGTCAAGGTCTTGCTCAGGCAAAGAGACTGCAGAACAACAGAGGGAAAACCATCTTTGACAGAAGGCTGTAGGACTTGGCTGGGACAAGTAATGGAGAAGAGGCTATGGCTCCTGTGTGTCAATAATGAATGAAGGACAGGGGTGTGGGAGAACCCCAGCAGCTGCAACACAGCTGATGCAGGTCTGGCAGGTGATGGAGAGACCAGGTACTATGCAGCAGCTGCTTCAGCCCCTGGAGGGGAGGTACATATCCCATGCCATGCCCTTTGGCCTTCTGGCTGTCACATCCAGGGAGGCTCATGGAGCTAAGAGCAAGCTAATGATTTTTCAGACAGTGAAGCCTGGAGTGAAGGAGGACAGTGGGAAGCTTGCTGTCCACACGAGGTGGTTAAGCCCCATTTCTTTAAAAAGCAAAGATAGATGAAAGGTCTTAGCCCAGGTCAAGCTACCCTAATAGGGTCTGTCAGGGATGGTAATTAATCAGCAATTGGCACACACACACACACACACACACACCAGTGGGGAGGAGGAAGGGGAGAGCATTCCTGTGGACTCAGATCTAGCCCTGTTTTTTGTTCTCCCTCCCTGTATGCAGGACTTGCAGCCATACCACGTCTCCTGCCACTGCCCTGAACCCCAGACAAGCTGTGCTCCCCCATGCAGGCCACGCTCACCAGCCTTTGTTTCACAGATTTTTGCACAAGGTTACATCCTTTGGCTGCTTTCCCTGCCCCCATCCTGCTGTTACTTTTTAAGGCAGTTTCTGAAAGGAGGGTCCATCCCCGGGGATGGCCAGCACATTCCCAGGAGCCCCAGGGAACTGATGTGACTGCTCTGGCAAGCTGTCGTGTCCTGGGAGTACAGGCACAACCCCGAGGTATACAGGGACATGCAGGGAGTTGTGGGGCCTGGATATTCTTACTTTGTTTAGTATTTTTCTGTATCATATGCCAAGCTGTATATACAGCACAACAGATGTCACAAGGGTGGACACATCCTGTCATGGGATGCTTAACTCTCTCCTGCTGCCCCAAAGCGTGATCTTGCTGTTATTTCCAGCAGTGGAACAACAGTGCCTTTTGTCTGGATTTGCTTTGAGCAGCTGGGCCTCCGAAATATGAATGCTCACATTTTCCCCTTTTCCTTCTCCTTCTCCCATTCTCAACAGGGTCAGCTGGAGTTCTCGCATGTTAGACTGAGCCTCTGGAAGCTGAGCATTTGTGACTTTTTGCGTGACCACCTCATTCCTCCCTCTGTACCACAGCACCTTTGCTTTGTCACTGAGCTGCCAGCAGGACTGGACTCTCCGAGACCATGACTGCAGGTTATGAAGTAATACCTGCAAGTAACATCACTGTTTTCTTCTACACATAGTGATCAGGTAGCTGTCACCATCTCTCTCTGTCCCTGTGGCAGGTGACTGAGGCATCTGTGTCCCCTGTGCCATCAGGCCCTTCCAGTGTCTGTATCTGCCACTGAGAGTCCCTCAGGTGACACTTCCCATTTTCTTCTGCTTCTGTCAGCAAAAATAATGTTGCTTTTGTTGTTACTTCCCTTCACTCAGTTCTGCCTTCCTGCCAATGTGTTTGCCACGCAGGACTCCCCCTGCTCCCCCAAATGTTAGTACAGATCCAATTGCCAGCAACCTCCAACACTGCAGAACCTGTAACAGGCCTTTTGCACTTACCTGGATTATTAGAAGCTATTAGTTAAGCATCTAAATGTACTGGGCTATGCAGAAAGATAATTTTCTCTTTGTTTTTTCTCTCCTGCAGCAAGCCTTCTCTCACACAGTCAGATGCTAGACTCCTACCCATGCACTTAATTTTTGGTATGGATGCCTAGAAAGAGAGAAGCTAGATTGGAAACTCTTCTTCACTGCTGCATCTGGTAAACATTATCAGCCAGGGGTCTGCAAGCTTTGATTCAGGTCAGCTGGCATCAAAGGAGACTTGGGAGTGTTTGCTTTCAATTCCAAGGTTGAACAAAATAATCTGTTCTAAAGCTCAGGCCTCCGCCTGCCCTTCATCAGGGGTCAATTTGTGCAGGGAGAACAGGGGAGAGCAGAAATGGAGTGCTGAGAAAAAAGTCTCCGCTTTGTTCTGCTGTGTTAGGGCTGGCGTCAGCAGACCTCTGAAAGAGGGAGGTAACCATGCTACCACTTGTTCAAATATTTTGAATAATAAAGGTGTTAGTTTAATAAATGTCCTGGAGAGGAAGAGTTTCCCAGAAATAATAGTTCAGCATTTTCCCTTTTGAGCCTGGAGAAGCTGCAACCAATGGTTAGTGATCTGAGAGGGAGGTAAAGGCAGGATGGGGATCAAGATTTAATTTTTGTGAGAGGGCTCTTTTGGCTTTGCTTTCAGACATGACAATCACTACTGCAAGTTCTTCCCTGATTGATCCCTCCTTAAATATAGAGTGGCAATGTGCAAAGCTGGAAAAATATTCACATTCAAGATCAGACTACACTTTTCCCCAGTCATTTACCTTCCTGATTAGCCAAATTCTGCATCTGCCAATACTAGTAATTTTCAGCAATTTTGTATATTCTTTCCTTCTTGTCATTTCCCTACACTTTAATTTTTTGTTGTGCAAAAGGAATTATTCATCCTGATTTCTGAGGATCAGCTGCGTTCTGTCCCAGGCAGAGCCGAACAGGCAGTAACCCTACATTCCCGGCTATGCTGGAGAGTAAGAAGTGTTTGGAAGGGACAGCAGACAGCAACTCCAGTGATTCAGATTTGCTTTGTTAGTGTCCTTCTGTCTCACCTATGGGGAGCAGGGCCAACAAATCTCCTGTCTCCTGTCCTCCCAGAGGTGCAAGAAACTAATCAGAAAAATGGTCAGAACCCAATGTGATTCATGCAGCTGTCAAGAGTTTTTTATTATTATTATTATTATTACTACTACTACTGCTACAACTACTATTACTACTACCAATATTATAATTGCAATTGCCTTGCATTTGCTCTTTTTTTCTCTAGCCAAGCGATTATTGAAACGAAGTGAAGCAGTTTCAAGAGGAAAGTGTGAGAGATGACCCCAAGGAGCTTGAGGGAAAGAGGAGGAAGCTAATCCCTATGTACCACATCCTGGGCTAATGCTGACACTTTCTGGGGAAAGGGCTCATCTTCCTCCTGCTGTACTTTTTGAGAAAGACTTAGTAAAAACATTTCACTCAATGCATTCCCCTCAGGCACTGCAAAAGACCCCGAGCTGGGGAACTGAGTGTGCAACAAGGCACTGCCCCGACACCAAACACAAACCCTGCTCAGAGTAACCATAGGAAGCAATAATCACTTACTCCTGGAAGAATAAAATCCACCCCAATGCAGCTAGTCATTTTAGAGGCCCACAGATTTCCTTGGGCTTTCTAAATGCCACCCCAAATGTTATGACCAGAGAAGACCATAATTTAAAAGCATGTTTTCAGCTTGTTTCATGAGTGGTGGTCATGCATGTCCTTCATGCCTCCTGCTGGAAATGCACTTCCTGATTTCTGTAATGAGAATGAACTTGTTATTTGTTGTGGATATATAATCTAAGAAATTCAGTCTCTTTTCAAATCTAAAAAAAAATGTTCCTCAGCTTAATTTGGTCCCATGAGCACGCTGTGATCTTTCGTAAACTTTTGTGAGCACAATTACAACCAAAATGCATCACCACAAATATTGGCAAACTGTAATTTCTGCTGCTTCCTGTTTTGCATAAACACTGACTCAGGCTTGAAATCTTCATGGCAAGACAAGCTGAAGACCTCACCCCAGCCTGCCCATTCACACCACCTAAACACACAGGGGAAAAAAAAAGCTTTTTTAAGTTTTTTTTATTTTTTCCCCTAGTTGCTGCTCTGATCCAGTGTCACAGCCCCACGCTCAGGGACAGGGGAGATCTGTCATGTAGCACTACTGCAGAACTCACTGTTTCATCAGATCACAGCCTACTTGTTAATTCATTTAAATCACATGAAATAGTGTTCTGGCTGAGGTGAAAGGGTCAGGAATAAATAATATATCTTGCTTCAAAGCGTTATTTCTACTAAAATGCAGCACATTTCAGGATACAATGATTTGATGAATAAGTCTTTCATCACTGACCTAGCAAGCACATGAAATGGCCAGATATGTGCCAGGGCTGAAGATTTATGGCTTTACCAATTGTTTTACCCTTGTGCCCGCTCCACCAGTCATTCCTCCCCTAGGCACCTTCCCCACCACTGTCCCCTGCAGCTGGAGAGCCCTTTGGCAATTCCAGCCTCATCAAACCCTCCCTTAGACCCTGCTCCTGTTGGCTGCCTGTTACCCTGCACAACAGCCCCGAAGGAGGTACTGGCAGCATGGTTTCAATGTGCTGTGCCGAGGCAGACCTTCCACCCTTGGCTCACCCGGCCTTTCACTTCTTCTGCCTGCAGATCCATGTATCCCTCTGGTTTTTGGTGTCAAGGAGCTGGAAAGATGAGCACACAGCAAAACAAAGCTTTTCTTTTCTTTTAAATTACGTCACAGGGATTGGGTTTGGGTTTTTTAGTGATTTACTCTCCCTTTGGGTAGAGAGGTGTGACTTAGTGTCAGTGTCATCACAGTGCTACAAACTTTTGTGCAGGTAGCGGCTCTATTAGCTTGGAGTTTTTCACATCCACACAGCTTTCTTTACTAGATGTGTGGGAACTGGGTCCCATCAGGTCTAACTGAACCCATGCCAGGGGGATGTCCTGATTTAATTGCTACAGATGGAGTTACAGCACTACCAAAACTGTGTAGGTAAACTCTTGTGTATCACGTGAACATGCAGCAGAGTCCTTTCTGCTGAATGAGGATGCTCGGTGTAGTCTATTACTTTCCACCACATGGCAACCTGTGAGTGATGCTTGGGCAGTTACCATTTATCAGCACTTGACCTGGTATTTGCCTACAGAAATAATTACTGCAGCAATTTTCTTTCCTAGCAGTGGCTCTTTCCGTTTTCCTTCCAGCTTTCAGTCATCCTCCCTTTCTGGCCTCAAACCCTCAAGCTCTCTGAAAAAGTGTTTTGGGGTGAGTTTATGATGTGTATCCCCTATCGCCTGCTCTATGCCCAGACATGAACCCTGTGCTTTTCTGTGTCTTTAAAACTGGGCCCGAGAGAAAGAAAAAAAAAAGAGCCAGGCAAATTCTTCAGAGCAGTTTGTGCCCAAGGACACTCCACTCTCCTGCGTTCCTGTGGCAGTGGAGCGGAGGAAAGCACCTTCCTGCTTTTCCCAGCTCTTGGCTCTTTTTCTCGGGAGAGAGACGGAGAGTTAAAACTCCTTGCTTTTTAGCCAGTTTGCTAGCTGAGGCAAGAAAGTTTTCCTCTGGGTCTTTGGTTTCTTCTTCTTCTTCTCTTCTGGACTGTTCAACAACACCAGAACATCACCGGGAGATTCTACACCGGCCCGGAGGGGCCCACGCCGAACCCCAGCTCCAGAGAGGAGAAAGCCACACCCACAAAGGACTCTGAAATCTACCCAGGTTCTCTCCACAGCGAGAGGTTTTATTATTTAGCATGATTCTTTTTTTCCCCGTGCACTGTGTTTGTTAAATAAATAGTTTTTTTCACTTTTCTTCCGAGGAAAATTCTTTCCGAACCTGGTGGGGGAGGGGCGGCTGAAACCTGCCTTCTTTGGAGGAGATGTTCCTTCCAGAGCCTTTCCCTTAATTTGTCTCAAACCAGGACAAAAAGCAATTGCATATGCTGCAGGTTTACCTTGATTTCCACTGCACCAGTCTAAATTCCATCCTACAGCTCTGAGTTGTGGCACAGTCACAGCTTTAGATGCAGCTGGGCTGATTTCAAGGAGCAAATTTTATTCGTTTGCTAAGGATCTGAGAAGCTGTAGGAGACAACCTTCATTCAGAGCCATCTGAAACAATAATTGCCAGAGCACATCTCAGGGTGAGGACCTGTTAACATTCACTGTTCCATTTTCCAGACACCCATGGCTTATCCCACTTCCAGATGGAAAATATTTCTGGGGGTGGATGCCCCATCCTTCCCAGCATTAAAGCCCAATAGGGAAGATGCAGAGGTCCTTAAGAATATTGGAACGTGTAGCAGAAGTTACAGAAATAATCTCTCCTAATATGGGAAGCTTTTTATTTTATTAATAAGTGACTTTCCAACATGGGCACACAGATTTGAAGGGGGTGGGAGGGGAGGGAAATGCCTGCAGGATTTAGATGGCAGGGATCCATGGCCTGCTCCAGCTGATGAGTGGGAGATACTACATGAAAATAAACACGTGGTCTTTCTCTGGGTGCCGTTGGCAGGAACAGCAAGAGCCGGATGCAAAAGAACAGGGAGCTAGTTTGATCCTTCTGTTGTTCCAGCTGGATGCCAGGGGAGAGTCTTCAGCACGGAGGGAAACAGTGCATGGCCTGCACCAGAACAGGCAGGAAGATTGTTGGTGTCTGAAGCCCTTGTCCCCACCGCTCCGTCACACAGTCCACACAGGTTAGTGGACAAATGTGCTCATTTCACAAGGATGTCATCTGCTCTTCAGTCCTCCCCATAATTAATCACAGACACAACAGTGCTACCTGGCAGAGGTGTTTGGTTTTGATTTGGGTTTTTTTCCATTAGAGAGGAGGAACCCTAAATAGGGCTCACAAACACACTAGCAACAGATAAGTGTTAATAATCTTTAATTGGCTGTGGCATTAAGAGTCAAAAGGAACACAGGGCTCAAAGAGTAAAAGCAAGTCACTGTAGCTAGAAGAAAGGTTAGAGACTGTCAGCATTTCAACACTGGAGTTACATGGTTATCTCTTTAATAGCCCAGTTTAGGGACAGGGATAAAACTCAGGTTACAGTAACACTGTTTAAGAATGGGACAAAGCCTAAAGCCCCAGTTGGCATTGGACTGCCAAAGCAATGTATAGGCTGAAAAAAAATTATCCCCTGAGAGCCTTTTTCCCTGGGCTCTAGGTAAGCTTAGGTCAGAGTTTGGGGCAGGGTTAGGTTTGGGACAGAAACAGGGAGAAACTTTGATGCCTTGAAGTGGCTACCTGAAAAGAGAGGCTAGACAAGAATAAGAGAATAAAAGTAGGTATTTATTTGAAGGGCCTTCGAAGGTACACCTTGGGAGTCAAAAGTCTTCGAGGGGCTCCACCCAAGATGGACACTGGGTCATGGGTTTAGTCTGTGCCTAGGGTTAGGGTTGGGAAAGGAACAAAGTTTAGAGCTCCCATTTGCCCAGGAAGTCTGGGGTTGCCAAAGGAAAGAACAAGATGCCAGGGTATATGATCTACAGATAAAGCCATCATTTTCTTGAAGTGGGTAGAAGTTGATCAGAACTTGCTCAAAAGCAGATTCTAGTCAGAACTTCGTACTTGCAAGCCTGTTGATATTTCCATTTAAGTAGCACCAAATAATTCCCTACTGGGATATGGCCAATTCAGCGCTGTATTGCCAAAACAATTGAGCTCTTCCGGGGGCAGTCACACATGCAAGAGCTCAGGCAAATGGGTCACAGTACACCTGCTTGGGCAGGTCAAGAAAATTTCTAGCCTTCAATCTTTCTCTTTTTCTCAACAGAATCAGTGGGACAGTTCACTACACCCAAAACCTGAACAATACCTACAAAATGTACTCTTCACCCGGGGAGTGGACAGAAGTAAAACAATGGTATGCTCTTACAACCTGGGTCGGCTAAGAAGGTGATGAGGAGGGACGAGCTCACTCTGAGGCGCTGCAATTTGAGTCCAGTGAGAAAAAAACATTTGAATCTAAACAAATTCTTCTTGGCAGAAAAGTTTGAACTAAGGAAAAATAGGAGGATAATAGGGTGAAATTGTGAGGAAAGGTATCACTGGGGAAGAGAAGCCTGAGGGCTCCTGTTAATGGGGAAGGGTAGTTATCAGTGTGAGTGTGAGATGCAACAGATCCCTCAGAGCTCCTTCTCACTTACTTCTGCAGTAGAAAAGGGGCCAAGGAGCAAGGCTTGGCTAATGGTCAATGGGTCGGTAGTGTGAGTGGCCTAACGAGATGAGAAAGGACATTCATGTACTGGCACTCATGCCTGGCACTTATCCGAGGCAGGAAAAAGGCAGAAATAGACTTGACATCTCATAGGTTTGCAGGTATCGAAGCCACCGACTAATAGCCATGCCTAGGGAACACTAAAAGATGTGATCCATTGGAAATCCTGCAGAAAAATGTTCACCCTCCTCTAGTGTTTCACGGATGGCAATCTCCCGGACATCACCACCTGCGCCGGCCACTGACAACTGGCACAGCGTGGATCACTGGTGGTGCGAGAGCTGCAGGTGGCCTTGCATGACCAGCCAACCTGTGCTCAGACAAGTGTGTTCAGGGAGCAGTGACACCCAGGCACAGCCTGCTGCGCCACCCAGCAAAACTGGACAAAGCCAGAGTGCTGCAGGTAGATCCCAGCAGCTGCACCCATCTTTGAAGGTCAGAGAGTGAAATGTGGGGACTTGACCTTCACTTGGTATTTCCAGGTTTGTCACCCTGACCTTGGTGCTCTGGAAAGATGTTTGTAGTCAGCACTAACAAAGGCTGGGGCTGGCAGGGGCAGGTGGGCACAAAAGTTGTCTTGTGGTTGTTTTTTCATTGAAAATATGGTTTAGCACACAGTGAGACGTGCCAGGAGGTCCCATCCTGTGCCTGCACCTGCAAGCAGTTAAACGGCTTGTTGGATCAAGGCCACAAGGAAAAGCTTTGCTGAGATGGAAGAAGAGAAGGGCAAAAAATACAGGATTAACACAATGCATCTGGCTCTATTTCAAGAGCCTGTTTTGGTGCCACAAGGATCCCAGCCCTTCCCAAAAGCACACAGGGCACAACTTGTTTCAGGTTGTGCTACAACCTCAGCCATATTATGGGTCTTCAAGTGCCAGACCAGGCGTCAGTTTTTAGAAGAACAGATGCAAAACTAACATGGACTGAGAGCAAGATGTTTATGCCCTCACACAAAAACATGACATTCAAATCCTATTCAGAAGTAGCCCTGCGAAAGTCAAGCAAAATTAATAGCTCATATCAAAGTTGGCCTCACTTCAGGAAAATTTCTGTTGCCTTGGTAAACACAGCTGAGTCTCCATTTTTCTCCTTCCTACTGGCAATGTACTTCACTTGCTAAATAAAGGTATATAAACAATCTCCCTTTGTACAATAATTTTTATACTTTCCCCATCGGTCTGTTTCAGTCACTTGCCCCTACTCTGTGCAGTACAGTGCAAAGAAGCATTCAGAGTATGCATTTTAAAAAGTGTTCGGGGTTTTGGTCAAGATGCTAACAGGAAAAAACTAAAATTTTCTGGATGTAAATGTAGGGTGAGAGAAAGCCCCTCTTCCTTCATCTCTCTCTATGAGACAACGTCCTGCTACTGTTTCCCTTATAAAAATCTCATTTTTTCTGCACAAAATTAATGGTACAAATTTACTCCAGTATACAATCTAGTATTCATGATCTATCAAAAGTACTTCCACGCACAAAATACTTATTTTCTCTGTTTTACATCCTAGAATCTTTATTGCTCAAAACCAATTAGTTATTTCTGCAACATAAACACTTACCTTATGATTAAATTGCTTTCATTTTTGCCTTCCCTTGGAACTCCCTATAACTAATTTTCATTCATTCTCCACCCCCAGAGGGGTATTATCCTGGGCAGAAATATCAGCTCAAGGAGAACTGAAAACTGATAGCTTTCTCTATCCAGTCATTCAGCCTTTATGACAACAAGCAGAAATCCCTGTTCATCAGTCTAACACTGATTTTAACAGGTTTTTGGGTTGAAGACAATCCCAGAAGCAGTTTCTCAAAAATACCTTACCTGGGTGGTTATCTGGAGCTACTTGCCAGCTTCCCCAGCAGCCCAACAGCAGATGGAATGTAACAGAGCAGCAAACCCCTCCCTGCACCTCCAGCTGCAAAGAGCAGTGTTGCTGCACCCAGCCTTAGCTTTTTCCATCCTAAAAATCCTAAAAGAACCAAGAGTAGCACTACCTTCGAATGCAGATGGGCTAGGCCTTAGGCCTTACTCCTCATGCACTCCAGCCTTAGTATAACAATTTCCCATGAGTCAATCCAACCCCAGGTTTTTTCTAATGATCATTCTGAGACGAGGAGGAACCCTGTGAAACAAATTGCTATGCTGCTCGTGTAGCCTGCTCCCTATTAAAATAAAATGGGGGATGATGATGAGAGGGCACACACATTACTAGGTCGAGAGGGAAGAAAACTGTGTGCTTACCAGTGGTGTCATCTGAACAGCAGCACAAGCTCTGTAACTGATACATGGCATTTTAAGCATGCATGAGCCCTTCTCGTGTGCTGCAGGGAAAAAGCAACTCCCCTGAGACTAGGAAGAAGGATTTACTTGCCTCCCTATGCCTTGGCTAACAAGTGAAGTGCATGGCAATAATTTGGTTTTAAATTACTCTGAAGACAGTGCACAGTTACTGCTTCATCTACTCAAATAAATAATTTGGTTAAAAAAAAAAAGCTGTTGTCATTTCTATCCAAGAGCGAGCGCTTCTCACTTCACCAGCTGCACAGGCGAACCTTTGTTCCATAACCCCTACCAGCTTTTCCAGTGGTCAGCACAGAGGGACAGATTGTGCCTGGCAGAGAGAGGCTGGGTGTGGAGAGCATGCTGCCGGCGTGCCAGACCAGTGGCTAACCAGTGGCTAACCATGGTCTGGATGAGGGGCAGAGAAACTGTGTCAGTCTGTTTGAGCCATCAGATTTCCTTAAAGGAGACGGTTTTCCCTGCCCCCGCTCCCCCGTCTAGCTTTGGCCCCTTGTGAACATGCCCTGTTGTCAGCCATTACCCAGAGGTGGCAGGGCTTGTAATTCAGCTCCATGCCTTGAACATGGTGAGAGAGGTGAAAGAGCTGTGTACAAAGGGACTTCGATTTTCAAATAGCATTTTGTTTTGTAGTACTGCTCAATTAGAAGAGATTGAAACATCTCCCATTAGGCTTCTGGAAAAGGAACCTCCCCCATGTTTTAATAGGAGCTGGTGCAGGCAAAGGCCGTTCACCCCGGGGCTGTTGTCCTTGTGTGAGCACAGCCTGTCCCAGCTCCTGCCTGGGACCAGCGTGAGATGGGGATCCAGTCCTGCAAAAGGGATGGGCGCAGACCTCATGGAAACTGTTTGTTCCACAGTTGGGGCTGGGACAAGTGTCTTGTTGGGGTCCTGCACAGAAGAAACAGCTGTGGTTTGTGGTACAGGAGACTTGATCCATATGCTAGTCACATGCCACTGTCCCCATGTTTCAACAGAGAAGATGGTAAGCATCAGGACAGAAGATGATGAAAGGTCTGCCTGATTTTTGCATCATGTTCAGCTTCAAAAGAGCATCAGAAAGACTTTTTTCTCCACGAGAAGGTAGAAAGAACCTAGAAAAAAGCACCAATGATTGGCTCCATCTGCACTCATATTGCTGGAAATGATTTTGAATTACAAACATAGTAAGGGCACCTTGTGCTTGTACAGAAGCAGCACCACCCACAGAGTGATTCAAAAGCAAAAGGTCTGGTTTAGCCTCCAAGCTGAACTCATTGCTTAAATAACATCTTTAGGATCCAAGTTCTCCCCCACTTGCTTTTTTTCTTTCTAATGTAAATAACAGAAAATGTAGAAAAACGCACCAGGCTCAAGATTGGACAACAGGACTTTTCTCAGCAAACATTACTGAAGCCCAGCAGATGCAGAAAGTAAGAAACCTGCTATCAACAGGGGTAAAGAGGCAGAGTTTTATACTCAGTAAGTAGTGACATGGATAGAAGAGCAGCAATAGCACCAGTCAGTTTACTTAAGTCAGCTGCATCACTTCTGCATCATAAAAGTTCATGTTTGTGCTGAAAACAAGATTGCTAACTTTCTCTGCCGGCACGGAGGTTTCTCCAGATCAAATCAGAGGTGCTCAAGCACAGCTAAACTGGCAGTTTAATTCTGTTACTGTACAGGACCTGCTTTATGAACCGACAGCATCTACATCTGGAACTGTCAATCCAAACCCTTTAATTTACTCAGAACTGAAAACGCAAGACTTCATAAAGGACAAAAAAAAAGGGGGCTGTAAGAATGCCACATGGCAATGCCTCCCATTACAAACAAGTATCTGCAAAATTATAAGAATGCCTCAATCACAATGCTGATTTTACACAAAAGTTGAATGACTAGAAATGAAACAGAACAACCTCTTCTCTGATCTTTTTCTGTCTCTTCTAGTTGCATTAGACATGCAAACTACATATATTTGCTTTTTCGGATGAACACATGCGAGACAATGAAGTGATATTGTCTGTGGCAGGTTCTGGGTGCCTACTTAACATGTTTTACTAAAATTCCCGTGTCAGCCTTTCAGCTGAGCCAGAAGACAAAGCACGGTATCAAGCCCAGGTTTGCTAGCTTTGCCAGATGCTCCGTGACACAGAACCTTGATGCTTGCTGTTCACCTCTCTTCTCAGCCAGAGCAGGGATGATGCCAAGCACCAAGAACTGCCTGCTCAGGTGAACGCCCTGGAAGAAGTGGGTGGCTGCTGGCAGAGGCGGTTCCTCCAGTTCTTCCCATGCCTCCAGTACAGAAACTCAGGGCATGCAGAGCAAGATGTGCTTTCATGGCACTGTGAGAAGGGACTGTTTAACTACAGAATTGGTTAAAAGTTCAATGACTTCACAGCAGGATGAGACACAGAGAGACTGAAGCTGATTTCACAGCCTGAAGAGGAGCTGGAGCCATGGAAGAGAGGGATGAAGTTCCTGGTATTCCCAAAACATCTCAGACCCCAGAGTAAAGAAAGAAAAGACAACCATCAAAAGGAAACTGATACAAGGCCATCAGCAATTTCTGCCATAGATATAATTGTTTTGAGTGCTCATCAAGTAATAAAAAAGAACTGTTCTTAGAAACCTTTCCCAGGTGGCTGGTTAATACAACAAGAAACAACCCCACGTTTGTGAGGTCAGCCCCCAGCTGTGCATGGAGAGCCCCACTCACAGCTACAAGAAAGCCCCACATTTTCAGCAAATACCCTCTCAAAGGGGATGATGCTCTGCCTTGCCTCCCCTTCCTAAAGCTATTCCAAGGCTCTCCAGAGTCATCACATACCAGCCTGTTAAGAGACACCAAGCTGATTATACTTGTTCATAAAATGTGCTTACAGAATGACTTAATTCCTGTTATTAGCACTTGACACGATGGGCTGGTTTTCTTGACATGACTGCAGCTCCATTCAGTACTCGGGCAATCCCCCAAGAGCAATCCTGAGACATTCCTGCAGCTTAGCCACATGTGGGCAAGCTGGGTCTCACCTCCAGACAGGCTGATACCAGAGACTGAAACACGTACGGCGCTCTTAACTGTACAAGTACGTGTAGCACCCTTGGCACTTGCCAGCTCCCAAAACTGTTAGTGTTTATCTGCTCACCTATCACTTGCATCAGCTTTCTTACTGCTGACTGGTGGGATGATCCAGTTCTAAAAGGCTCCACTGTTGCGCTGTACATCTTAAATTATACATACAGTGCTCTGCCATAGGAGAAAAGCAATCAAAGTGATTTATTTCTGGGTGAAGAGAAAGCGTCCCCTTTGTCTCAAAACAGTAATTACTGTGGGCCACACTCCAATGCCAGCCTTAGCCACAGCAGGAGTTACTAGAACAGAGATTATTTGTGGAGTAAGGTATTTCTCAGCAGGTATCAGGATGTTGATTTTCAGCCCTAAAGCCTCTACGTTAAATACCACATCTTTAATTATTTCAATTTACCTTTAATGAAATGATGTGAAACTAGAGTGCCTCCCTTTCTCTTTGTTGATAGCTGCTCCCACAGATATGCAGAAAAGCAATTAATTACTGCAAATTTTAGAACAGAAATAGCTATGCAGGTATCTATGAAGATGCTAAAAATGTCAGGAGAAAAGCGAGATAAATGTCAATGTTATTAAAAATAAAAGTCTACTTAATGCAACATTTACCTAAATGTTTGCCAGAAAACAGTAAATAAGAATTTAAATCCTGATGTAGCACAGTAACATACTGAGGTTAAACTCCATCTCTGCACTGAAAGGCAACCCAAGATGGAAATCTCATTCCAAGCACTGATATCATCTGTGCTAGCCCTCTGCACAAAAGTGGATTTTATCCAACGTACAGTGACTTTGTAAACAACCCACTTCCTTCTTACCCATACTGAGTTTAGTTTTCTAATGTTTCCTTCCACATCCACAATGGTGCCTTATCAAACCCCACAACCTGGCAGAGCGTTGGGATTTATACTCCCTTTTCCATCCATCAGGGCCTCTTGGTTGCTGCTCTGCAGGACCGAAGCCTCAGGCCCCTTCAAGACCTGCTGTCCTGAGTTTAAATAGAAGACCCTGTACCAGGAAAATAATATACGAGCGTTTCTTACATTCTCACAGTTTATCAAATAATGTGGGTGGCTCTTACAGTGAGCTGATTTAGCTATTCCCTCAGTTGTCTCCAGTCTGCATGCACATCTACAAACACTAGCAGTAATCATTTCATGTTTTCTAGCAAGCTACTGACACAAGTGTTAAATAGTGAAAAGACAGTAAATGACCCCTGAGAAACCCTACTATATACACCAACAGCTCAGAGATGATTCCCTCCATCCAGCTCCACCTGGAGATCCATCAGCATCAGAACCATTTCCTGTTGGGCATTGTTCATTTTGTCTCTGGATCAAGATGTGAAGAAGGCCCACTCAGGAGACTACCGCAACTTCTATCAGGCAAGCTTGTAATCTTGGTAAAGTAAAAGACATCAGGCTGATTTGACAAGATCCATTTTCCTTAGGCTCAGGTAGATAGATGTTAACAAAGTGCTGCTCCCTTAATTTGTTAATAAAGGACTCCTATTTCAGTTGTTCCATTATTTTGCTTCAGATCAACGTCAAGCTGATAGACCAATACTTAACCACCAGCACTCAATTTTCATAGCCTTTTAGCAGTACACTTTTTTCCACTCACTGACTAAAAAGCAACATGCAGAGATCAACAGAGCTCCTATCTCCAGGTCTTTAAAATTTCATGGATACAAATTTGTTGGATTTAAGAATTCTAAAATGTTCAGAGTCAGCAGTTGTCCACAGTAACCTTCTCTAGCTTCTATCTCAATGGAAAAGATTTCAATTTCATCATCTGTGATAAAGCTACATCTTCTATTTGTTAGGCCATGCAAAACTGTGTATTAACACTGGCTTGAGCACTAATCTCAATAGAATCAATCAAAACCGAGCCAGTTTCTTGGCTGGACATTCAAAGCTTCCACCTGCAAAATTCCTGAAAGCTGATTTCAGCTCTGCACAAGCTTATCTTCTCAGCTCAGTGAGAACAAGCTCTTTTCTAGAATGTCTTTAAGCATTTCTGGCCAAGCTGTAATGATTTCTTTGATGCTTGTGTGATGGACCAGGAGTATAGAGGGCTTCATGCCAAAGAGTTAAACCTCTTCTAAACCAGAATAAAATACAAGCTTTGTTTTACTTAATTTGGGTTATGAGCAAGATATTGGATCACTTCCTAATTTGACTGGCATGATTTATGCACACCCAAAAAGCTGTGCTGGAAGCAATCACTGTAACATCAGGGTAACACTCAACTTCATATACATGCAAGAACAGTGACAGAAAACAGCAAATGTCCTCACATGCACTGGCAGCTCCTAAACCTGCGGGGGTTGTACTGCCTGACAGGGAGAAAGCTGGGACCTTGACACTGTTCAAACTAATAAGCACATGCTTGACTAAGATTTGAACAGTGGTTGTAATTGCCATCTGCATTACTTGCCTCTGCTGTGTACAAACAGTGGCAGGCCCACATTTCTTGAATATTCAAGGAGGAAATTCAAGATGTCAAGATGTGCCATCACAGACTGGGGTGTCAGGGTATGCAACTCACATCGTCCATTTTTTCACAAAGTACCTCCCCTCTTTTGGATCACTTCTGACAATGTAATGCCACAGCTTGAGTTCTGAGCAAGCTCTAAAAACTTATCTTTCTCATGGAGGGCAGAAGGAGATATCTGCAGACCATAAAAGATTGCATTTGCATAGCTTAGATATTATCAGCTAACGTGGAAACATAATACTCTTCCTTGTATCCCAGTAATATCAAACCCATCCTAATTTCCTGTTCTGCACATCAGAAAATCTGTGGCAGCAAATACACCCCTCAACAAGTTGGAGCTGCTGCACAGAGAGCTCCTGCACTCCCATCACGGGAGTTCCCATGAAATGGCTCCCATTAGATACCTGTCAGCAATCCTTCCCTTTCCATTGCTTCAGCTTAGTCCTGCTGCTTGATGCACAAGAACAACAGTGCTCTATAGCCAGACAGACTTGAGTGAACAGCACAGCTCTTCTTAGGAAGTTTACATCGTCAGAGATACAGCTCTCCATGCCTCTCAGAGAAAAAACACTCCCTCCCCAATTACATTTTAAAAATCCATTGTAGATTTTACTGGCACTGCTGCCAATGACAGAAACCACATTGTCAGTATGAAAGATGAAACTGCAATGTAACTAAGAATGAATGCCCACTTCTGTGCAAAAATGCAATCCTAGAAAGCTACAAAAACATTCGGAAACAACAGCTCTTTTATTTGGCCTTGATACTGCCCTCGTGTTCACTCCAGTTCAGCAAAATAAGACAACCCCCTATCATTAGAGATGATCTCATCGAAAAGCAGCTCCCAGCAAGTTTTCTTGCATAGGAGGTTTAACCGCCAGCCCTGATGCAGCCTGACTGGGAGCGGTGTTTGCTCAGCACATTCTGGTGGTTTCAGAGACAAAGCCAGCATTCCCAAGGCTCGAGATAACCAAACAGATGAAGTCATGCACTCTGAATGCTCCAGAAAGAGAAATGGATGGGAGGCGTGGAGGGTGGGTGTTGGAGGCAGGAATGGGGGACCACATTTAACATTAACGCATGGAAAAGTAGACAGAAAAATGTTCCCCATTTAATGATTCCCTACATTAATGACATGCTGGCATTACCAATAAGAAAGTATTTGAACAAATGAACCACTTAACCCCAGGAGGAGTCCAGCTTACAGGCAGCACATCTAAATGCAGGCACTACATCTGCATCTACGTGCTCTCCCCAAGGACAGAGACCTTTGGTGGCTACAGATGGAGCCTAAAGCCAGTGAGGTCCTTTCAGGGACCTCAGTTAAGCACCTTGATGATAACCTTGTTATCATCTTCATCTCTTTTGAGGAAGGTACGCTAATACCAGTCAATAGCACGTAGAAATAAAAGGTGAAGCACATGCCTACAATGAACCCTTTCACTCTGGAGCGTGCTCAGGGAGCAGGCTAGGGCAGAGAAGGAGCACAGAGCAGTTCTCGGTGGTGAAACTTCAAAGGCAGCCCAAGGTTGGGAAACAGGCTGGAATTAGATACTGATAACCACAAACATTTCAGAAACCAGCCAGTGTTTCAAGAGCCTTTGGGTTTTAGAGTTCAACTGCTTAAGGGAAATCAGATTTGCAGCCCTTTCTAGAAAACCCTGTAGTAGTTGCTTAAAAACTGAAATCATTGTATTGACCTATCCCTGAACTCCTGTGACTTTTTATACTCATCTCTGCCTGCAAGCCCTCCAGGGATAGATCTGGCCTCACACTGCAGCATATTTCTGGGGCTTACACTGCAATTATTATAATGGACATCTTTCTTTTCAGAGTGGGGGAGAGTGTGGTGAAAATCCTTTCCATTCTCATGTGTTTTCAATCATTTTTTCCTCCTTCTTACACATACCCATCTCTTTCCAATTCAAAAATATATCATTTCCCTGCAGATAGCACGGCTGGATGGGTACAGCTCATTACTTTCTTAGAAGCTTCTTTTCTTCCAAATTCCCTATTTTTATTTGAACTCTAGCCTTATGCTTTCTTCCACCTGGGAAGGGATTATGGGCATGGTGCCTGCTGCTGGATGGAAGTGTACTATATTCCAGTTATCTGCTGCATATTAGATATAGCCACCTCTGGATAAACTGGAAATCTCCCAAGGGAGCATTTTTGAAGGAAAGCTCATGCCAGATGCCATGCCAGAATTTCTCTCCTTACGAGACAGGCAGCTGCAGTCAGGCTGAATTCTCCTATTGCCACTGAAATGGCAGCATGAAACCTTAACAGAGAAAACAGTTTACACTTCAGCATTCCAGCCATGGATAAAACACAGCTAGCATCTCTGTTGTCAAACATCCTGCCGTCTCTTGCCACATTGATTTCACTTCATGCTGAGTCTAGTGGCAAAATCCCAGCACTAATGAAGTTAATGGGAGTTTCACCAGTGGATTCAAGAGGGCTGAAATTTCACACAGACTCTTCAGTCATAAAATTCCCTCTGCTCACCTCTGAGCTTAACAACTGTGCCCGTTACACCCAGCACGGAGGATCTGGGGTTGATCCAATATCCTTTTAAGTTAATGGAAAGGCTCCCACTAACTTTAATGAGGACTGAGACAGATGAGTTAGTGGATGAGAGCATTTTATTTGAGAAAGGGAAGATGATGTTCTACAGCCACTAACATTGTCTTTTTAACCCCTCATGTACTATTTTTGTGCTTCTCTAATCCCCCGTGCTGATGTCACTTAGTTGCCAATAATGATTTTGCAACGGTGAGGGACATTATAAGCATTCAGATTTTTACTCTTCTACCTCCCACCACTTAATGTCAGCAATAACAATTGAGAAAGTCTGAGTATCAACAGAAGCATGCAGGAGAGAAAAATACAGATGTAAAAATGCACTAGAAAAAAATTGTCTGCATAACCATGCTTGAGAATATGTCACAGCCTCAGTTACGCCTGCAGCTCACAGCGACCTCTCTGCATTAAGGTAATGTCTTTTGTTGGGAGCACACATCAGTAACCAAAAAGCTGTGACAGCAGGGTTGTGCTTAAGAGAAAAGCATTACTTTTGTATCAGTGCCAATCAATAGACCTGATTTAATGCTCTTCCCTTTCTGTGTGAATATCAGTGGAGGCGCATTCCTCATCCTGATCTTGTTCACCCCCCACCCCATGCTTGCTGCATGAAAAACTCACACTTGTGTACCTCAGCTTTCTCTTGTTCTTCCGCATGATCAGTTTTTCTTCAAATACCATTCCACAGGGCACCTTTATAAAAAGGGCCTACTTATCTCTCTTAATACTGCCCATTTGTTTTAAATCACAGTCCTAGAACTGTGAGGAAGTTTCTTTTATTCTGGATGAAGCCAGATGGGAGAAAACAGGTTGCGCTGATAATCCAGGCGAACTAGGTCTGATTCAAGTTTCAGAGACTGTTGGAGGACTGTGGATGTCAGTGATAGCAGCATGACCAAAGCCCTTGTGAACATCATACAAACCTTCACTGTTTCCCCTCAACCAGTGTCATGAAATTGGGCTTTTACTAATATTCCACACCTTTATTTTCACTATTGTCTTTAAGCCTTATCCTCAGTATTATGGCATGCTTGAAAACTGAGCAGAAAGTCACAGGGCCACGTGCAGGGCTGAAATGACAGTCACAGGTACCTGAAGCATCAGACAGTGGGTTTTAATGCTGTGGCACTGATGGGAAATACCCTTCAGTCCCAGAGTTCCCAGCCCCAAGTCCCCATGTCTCCATTTTTAAATTTTTTGGATCCCAAGAATATTCTCAGACCAATGTATTCAAAATGGAAATGAATAATCACCAGCTTAACAACAGTCATTAATCCCCTGTAAGCACACTTCTGCATGAATCTATTAATTCTCATTTCCAAGTTTTCAGAATTAAAAAGTGTTTGATATAGTACATGCTACTTATTCCCTTTAATTAAACAACCTCCCACTGCTGAAGCAGGTGAAATATTTCATCAGTCAAGAGCACGCACAACCCTCATGAAGAAAGTTTCCAGGCTTGCCTGACACACAATAAAATATGGAGCATCAGCTGAAGTTTCTTGGCTCACCTTAAATCCCACTTGTGGCAGAAGCAGCAGGGGAATTAATTCCCTGCCTTCTTTACAACACGTACCTTAAGAGAGAATTGCATGGTTCAAATTTATATTGAATATCCTCTGTACCCTTCTTCACAGCCTGAAGTGTGGCTCTGATGAACAGCAAAAAGAAATTATGAATAACATCGCTGAGCACCTGAATGACAGCAAATCAGTGACCTACAGGAAACAGTTTTGCAGCAGCAGCAAAGGAATTCCACACGAACAAGGGTCCATTCATGTGATGAATCCATGTGATTTGCCACTTGGCAACTCTGGCAATAAATTCTAGTAGCAGAGGGACACACTGCTTAAGCAGTGTTGCAGAAGGAAGGGACTGGCTGTGTTTATATTTCTCAGTGCTGCAAAGCACGTGGAAGAACAGGCGCTCTAATGGGCCAATGGCAGAAAATGCACAGTACCATTTCATTTTTCTAATTCCTAATTTAATTCCCTCTATTTTTGGGGGCATCTACAAAGCACGTATACAGTGTACAGAAGTAATCTAATATTAATAATTATTGTTCTTATAAATAGAAAATGGAAATGTACCGCTCTGTCAGGAAGGTGGACTTTCACATATTCAAGATAAGCTGAAGTCTGCAGAGGCTTTTTTAATGATGTTTCATAATCAGGGCCCAAGGCTGTGCCTTCAGTCTCATATGTGACTGAGAAATCTCACATACTAAGCACACAGAGAAGAGGAGGGCACAACAGTGAAAGCATTGGGGTCATAGGGGGTCATTTGATCATGGGTGCCTCACGTCCAAGAAGTATTGTGACCCTGCTTGCACAGAGGAGCTTAGGACTAGAGGAAAGCAAGCAGGAGAGCTTGGCATGGAGCAAGCACACTCATCCAAAAGAGCATAGGCATTTGACGAAGTCATGTTTTTGAGCCCAGAACTGAAAAATGGTGATTCCTTTGAGACTTTTAAGTTTTTAGGTCACTTTGAACAAGCTGTGTGTGCAAAGTGTGTGCAATGCAAGTCATTCCTGAAAATCCCAGAGGCCTAACACTATCCCCTTGATGGAATCAGATTACAAGGAAAACTGGGGTCATGCAAGAAACATCAACTAATAACAAAGTCATCTCTGGCAGTCCCAGTGGACTGCAGTGTAGGAGGCTGTGAATCACTGAAGACATGGGAAAATGGCAGCAAGAGAAAGGAAAAAAAAAACCAGTTTGCAGCAGATAAACAGGTGTAAATCCTCGCTAAATCCTTCTGCAAGCAGTTGTCAGGATCTGATCCCTGCCTGGAAACTCACTGCTCTTTTAGGTATCCAGCCTCCAACAGTAAACCTCTTATAGTGAATTCCAGAGTAATTACTGCAATATGAAGCTTGTGAATCCAGTCAGTTCCAACCAGCAGAGAAGAAAGGAACATGATTAAGCAGCAAGCTTAATGCTTCTTCTTTCAGAGAAGCTGAAAGAGAACCCAAGAGGAACAAACTGCCAAACTTCAGCTACAGTTGTTATATTGATAAATGATCACAAAGATAAACATCAAAACCCACGAAATTAAGGAATTGAAAGCAATCATTCCTAATCTACTTTTACAGCTCTTTCACACATTGCAAACGTTTTTCACTACAATGGTGCAACATGTGACTACCTCGAAGGCAAGTCCCGAAACTGGGAATATATGTGACACTGTCTCCTCTGTAATTCCAAAGGACTGGAGGAAAGTACGTTTCTCAACAAACACAGGCTGGGCATGACCTGGCAATATGCACATTTCATCAGAAAGCTGATGGTGTCCATGGCAGGGGTGTTGGAACTAGATCATCTTTAAGGACCCTTCCAGCCAAAACCATGCTGTGAATTCTCTGAGACATCCAGAATTTCTTTTTAATGCTGGCTTATAACAGATGAAGAAAACTTGCAAAATCTCTATGGGATGGGAATGTAAGGTCCAAGTGCATAGGCACAGTAATACCATAGTGTTCCTTGAAGAGCTGGAACATTATTTGAAAGGTGAATAAACTGAGAAAACAAACAGCATTCTTTTCTTCTCCAACTTGAGGTTTCTAAGTCCCAAAGTATAATATTCTTTAAATTCTTACTATTAAGGTTTTATCCATTGAAAATATATCTAACACTTGAAACATTTTCCTCTAGCTAGGATCAAATAACATTAGACAAGGGAGCTCTGAAGTTGGAGGGCTGAATTTTAATAACCAGAAAATCTGAGAAAAGCCACACTAATTCTACAGCAGAAAACTTAAGAAGTCAGATTCAGTTAAAGAACAGTGCAATAGTTCATACTGAAGTAAGCATGAAATCCCCTTTCATATTACATTCTCTTACCACATTTGGCACCATCTCCACTTTTATACTTTTTGCAAGATTGGTAAAGTAAATATTCCTCACCTAAGACAGTTTAGAAAACACAGATGTATACTTCAGTCAGCTGCTGTGGAATACAAGTTAACATTTCTGATCCCCTCTAACTTCTAAAATTAGGCCTCTTAAAATCATAAGTGCAAGTGCCTTAATACCTTCTGATATCAAACAGAAGTCAGTAAGAAATGAATTGTATTAGAGTTTGATCCAAAGCCAAGTCTAGTCATTTTGATCTTTCCATTAAATTTCAGCCCGCCTCAGTATAAGCCCTTAGAGAACATGTAAAGTAAATGTTGATACTCTTTGTGGTTATTGCATAATGTTGAGAGGTTCTCTGCAAATAATTTCCTTTTTCTGCATCTCAGTTCATGGCCACTGCCCATTAAAAACCAAAGCATTCTCCAAACCAAAATTAACCATCAGGGTGCCAGATAAGGTACATGTGTGCTTCTCAGTATAGGCAGCATTGCTGAGGGGCAGTGATTTTTGCCTATGCTCACACACAGATCTTGCTGAAACATGTTAACAAGCCTGTATATTCAAAACATGTGGCAAAAGTAAATTGTAATTATTTACCAGAAGACAGTACCAAGACTGGCCAGTTTCCTCAGATCTAGGGCAAGAAATTCAGAGGAGAGGAAGTATTGTCAAACTTGTCTACCAGCTGGAAAGGATAAGGCTTACAGGAAGGGTGAATGACATTCAGAAAAAGAAATGTCTGCATTAACTTTTCCTACTTTTTCAGTACCTGTCTATCATGTTAGATGAGCATAAAAATCTATAGCTCTCTAGATCACAATTTACCATGACTTAATTTCAAGACTGTTCTTCCTAATGTCTGCTGACACAGATACAAGCTTCTGGAAAAATCTGCTTTCTTTTTCAAGCCAGTAAAAGATGGCTTTCGTGACTGGGAAGCACAGCAGCTGAAAGCCCAGGGGAGGATTAGTTCACAGCACCATGTTAAGAGTTCATAACTCACTTGCACCTGTCCTGACTGGGTCCATCCAGAAGTACAAGGCCTCACAAGGACTGATGAGGAACCAGCAAAGAGATCACATCAGCCAATATTACCAACGAGAAAGGTGTATTTTTAACCCAGATTCACTACTTTTGCAACAATTATGTTCTCTTGCTTTAAAAACAGAAGCACCACAGAGAGTCTTTTACGCAGTGCTTTTAAGGCTTTGCATCCCCCTAACGTAAGTGTACTGGTAAGTCTACTCTTACAACTGTATAAATAGGAGGGCCAGCACAGACATTAAGACCTCTTCATTGAAAAGAGATGATTCAGAATCGACACACACAATATTTTACTTCTCCTCATCAAGTTTTATGCATCATCAGCTGCCAGTCCAACCCATATCCATGCTGATGTGAAATGACATAGTACTGACAGATAGCCTCATACTGCTCTTCCACCGGGCATGGAGCAATCCTGTATTTTCTGTATACTGATGGCAGGCAACATATTCTTCTTATGGCAGTGGGCAATGAGGTTCCCTGGCTGGCATGGCTATGACTTTGTTAAGTGCAGACGTTTTTCATATTCAGTGGGAAAGGCTGGTGTGAGAAGCAGGTTCAAGGGGTTTTTTTTCCAAGTATCAGACTTAAAACAACTTGAGCAAGTATCAGGGCTGCAAAACATACCATAGAAGCCAAAGGGATATGTGTCCCCAAGCCATTGGTACGGTGGGGAAGGAGGAAGAGCAGAGGAGTTTTAATGCAATTATGTACCCTACTAAAATTGTTCAAGTATTGGTTCTCCCTTCCTAAGGCACTGAGCTCAGCAAGGATTAAGGCACCCATGTGAGTCTAGGACAACATGGATTACACTCATGCTCAAGGGTAAACAAACCTTTCCCTGGTGACCAGGCTGTTACAGAAAGACTTGCACTGATTCTGAACACAGAACTGAGTTAGTTCTGGAACAAATCAAATCTGAAGCAGTCTTTTAAATGGAGGGAAAGTAAACATGCACACACACAAATCTATCTGGGACAAAGGGGATTTCTTAGATGTCTTCGTTTCCTGCCGCAGAGGCCGACTGCTTATTCAAGCCCACTGCTATTTATATCCCGTCTCTGTATCTTGGGAGAAAATGCATGAATTCTTCAGATTGAAACTGAAGTTCCTCTGGGCTGGGCCTACTGAGCCCAGTCCCCTAGCAAACGCCTCATGTGATCATTCTGAACTCCGCTCCTGCTCACTGGTACCAACACATGCATCACTCCATTCATGTGGAATGAGCACACTCCCAATAGTGCTGTCACCAGTCCTTTTCTGCTGCTTCATTTCCATGGCTCCTTGGTGTATGCTTTTTGTCTGCTCTGCATCATCACTGTACAGAGCATAACAATTACTTTGGCTCCTCTTTTTAGTTTGAGCTGTTCCTTCCTTTTGTACACGGGCCAGGGGCTTTTTTTTCTTTTTAATTAAAGGGCTTTGTTTATGATATCAGGTTTTGAATGAAGATTTTATAGCACACACCATAATTATAACAGTCCCAATAAACAGTACAAACTGGCATTTACAGCTGTAACACAGTGTAATAGTTATATGCCAGTGTAACAACTCCACTATATCAGCCTAAATATAGATCGATGCAATTCAAGCAAATCAGATTTCAAAAGCTGCTACTGCTGAATTGCAAGTCTCTTGGAGGAATCCTTGCTATTGTCTCTGTTAAGGGCTGGAAAATGCCATCCAGTAGGTCAAGCAGAAGACGCTTCAGCAAGCAAGAAAGGAGGGATGGGACATCACTCCTAAATACAAACGTAAGAATTTCACTGCTCCTGTTTTGATGAGCATGCTGTGTGGCATTGGGCGTAAATATGCAGAAATACTGGCCATTTATTTTCCCACTCCCCACTTCAGAATTGCAGATGCTTAGCCTGTTTGAGCACCTTCCACAGTGAGAACACATGCACTGAAGCCCCTAAGTCAAGCTGCTGATTCAAGTGGGCATTATACCATCCAATAACCACCTGTGAGAGTAAGAACAGGTTTGCTCAGGCCATATAGTTATTTGCTTGATGGTCTGTTCCTTGATGTTCCCACAGCACAAATACAGCTCCATGTAGGGAAATGGGCCTAGTCCTCTGCAATCTGGGGGTGTAAGGGAGAAGTGTGGAGTAAAGCAATCATTCCTCTTCATTAGGCAGGGTCTAAATATGAAAGGTTCTAAATGGAGAGAGAGTAGAAATAATTGAAGATAAGAAGGAGGAGCTGAAAAACTGAAGAAGCTCGAGGGCAAAAGAGAAAACAGGTGAGAAAAGCAAAAAGGCAGAGTAGGAGACCAAGTACAAATGAGGCAGGAAGGTAGTGCAGATGAAAAAAGCACAGGACAAGCAGGATTCCAGGAAGCTCAACCAGCTTCAATGAAAATTATGCCAGACAACGTGCAACTGCACTAGGAAAAACACAAGAAAAATGATTCATCTGAGTAATCATAAAAGTAAAATCATTGCAGTTAACAGTAAAATAATAAAAAATCAAGATAGGTGACTGTGTGGTGCCATACCCCCAAAGATTCAGAACCGTAGTATGCACAGCTTGATTTCAGATATATTCCTGAAGGTGGATGGGTTTGTTCTTCAGAAATTCTAAGACTATTGCAGAATTAACATCCTGCTACTGCTGAGGAAAGCAATCTTCTCCTTCCATAAGTAACCAAAGTGGTTCCTGACACTGCATTATATAATGAGCTCCTCCGTTATTACAGTTTGAGACTGATTTGCATGCTTTCACAGAGCATTAGATTTAAACCAGAATGGTAACCTGTTCCCTCTTTGTTTTTTTTTCTTTCCTGAAGAATGGCCAGAGTTCATTCTATTAGCACAAAGTGCTTCCCAGAACTACCATGAAGTATGAAAGCACCTTTGGCTCTTGTTTCCCCAACACAGGATAATGCAATTCATCAAGACGACTATCATTTCCCAAGAAGCCAACACTGGATGGAAAGGCCATTGTTTCAAGTGGTCCACAAAGTTCCAGAACAGCAGCCAAGGCCCAGGAGACTTTCCAGGAACTAATAAGGCTGTAAAGACAGATGCACGTGTATTTCTAAGGAAAAAAACGGAGAGGAAAAAAGCCAAATTAACAACAACAAAAAAGAAAAAGACAAGTCTGATGCTAATTTAGGGAGACAAGTCTCCAAGACCACTGTTAAACAATATGGGATGTTGCCATGGAGGGGCCCATGACTGGTCATTTCACTCTCACCACATGGCAAAGGACTGAGTTGAGATTGATAACTTTTGAAACATGCTCAGACTTCTAATTTTTACAGAAAAAGTAAGACTAAAGAGCATCAGAAGGCTGACGATATAGGTGTGGTTATATGCTGCATCAGAAATGACAGATAAAATGAAGATATAATTCCTCTTAAACCGTTCTGAACTTCATAGCAGAATGATTACACAGAGACAAGCCCAAGCAGTGGCACATCTGATCAAAGTTACCTGTTAGCACAAGAAACAACCCTGAGACTTATTAACACAAACCATCAAACACTGATAATGTCAGCATTCACTGCTGAACTAGTAAGGGCAAAGGACAAAAATAACTAGGTTTGAGTTCTCTGTGGCACTGGGTTCTTCAACACCTCGCTCTTCTCTTCACACTGCACTCTGTGCTTAGCCCAAGTTAGTTGCACAAGAGCCCTGACACACTATGGAAATCTCTTCTAACATAATCACAGTTGCCCTATATTCACTGTCTTTGGTGGAGACAGGTTGTGGCAGCACAAAGCCAGGCCAATGCCAGTGCAAAACCAAGGAACATGAAGCAGTACCTCACTTTTCACTGGGACATAAACCTAGGATTTTCATTAGGAAATAATCACCAGTACCCTTAATTTTCCTGGGGCCTCAACATTCATATTCCCTCCTGCAGTGCTAATTCCTGCAAATTTACTTATGTATAAACACACTGTACACCAAAAAAGGGTTAAGTTTAACTTCCACAAATTAGCTATGTATATTCAAATGAAAATAAACATCCTAATTCTCCAAAGAGAAACCATCAAGACACTTGGTTAATGATGCCAGAGCCTGTTCTCTCCGACTCTTTGCTGGTGCCCTTACCCACAATTCTTTATGGCTGTATTATCATCATCATCATCTATGGACTTAGTATTCCAAACATACCAACTGCCCACAACTGAAGGGCTTCTTTGCATTACCAATTATAATTGCACTGAATGCACTACTGGTTCTGTGACATAAAAAGGAATTAAAAAAAAAAAGTCATCAAGCTTATTTCAACTTGAGAGGGTTGAACCCAGGTGAAAAGCTAAGTCAGAAACCCACAGGACCCACTAATTAATTACCATATAGATGTATGTATCCAATCTACGGGAGATCAAAATTTAAAAAAAAATTTTAAAAGTAGCCCATTATTCACCACCAGTTTCAATTACAGCTGGGAGAATAATTCCACTTAACACATTCCCTGTGGCCTGGCCCACACTCAAGAGATGTTTTTTGGGAAAAAGCTTAGAAGCAAAATCTGGCTTGAAAACTGGAGCAAGGCACCTCTTTTGAAGTCTTCCCTCAAAAATCAAAACAAAGAACTCCACTACCAACAAAGAAGTCCCCAAAATCTCAGTTCTCCTCTTCTTAAGATGACTACTATTTTCTGTAGTAAGACATTAACAACTTTATCCATCCATTCCTTCAATAAAATGGACTAAATCAGCATTAATTTGTTAACCTTTGTATTACTTCCTGCACTCAAGCCATATCATGTCAAGATCAATTCCAAACTAAATCCATTTAGGAAAATAGAAAAGAACATTTCTTACCTGTTACTATTTCCTCATAACTGTGAACTCCCACTGCTGAAGATAACCTGTCAAGCAAGAGAGTCTTCTTTTTTCTTTCTTTTTGTTTAACCTCCCACTCTTAAACCATTTAATATTACCACATGGGAAAGAAAATGCAAGGAAAAACTTGTCTAATGTGTCAATGGCTACATGCCACTTCTATTAGTCAGCTTCTGTATCAGCCTGAAAAGAAACACTAAGAATATGCCAGAAAAACAAATACATTTTAAAATACAAAAAGAGTGCAGGGTTCCAGCAGCATGCAAAGGACCAGAAAATATTACAGTTTTAAGTACGCTATATGTAAGTTATTTTTCACATTAAGTCAATTTAGGTCAAAAAACATTATATGTTGATTTCTCCAACAAATTATAACTATATCCATCAGCTACAGATGTGAACACCCACCTAAGAGAAAAAGACAGCAAGCTATTGCTTTTGCAAGACGGTGGCACAAGAACATACACACGTTAGGCACTGTTATCACATACTAAAGCTGGTGCACGTTTGGGTTGCAATTGCAGTATACTTTCTAAGAGAGTACTGCACAACTGATTTACTTGTTAGTCAAAATAGTGAATGAATGGCAGAGTTTACTTGCATCCTACTCTAAAAACTTTCATTCACGTGGTACAGACGATCCGTAATGCTCTTCAGGACTGTGCACGCTGTACTCTTGCTGGCTTACACTTTTTCACTTCATAAAAAAGGCACTGAATTTTGAATGTCCTGAAAAGAAAGGAATAGGAAGGTTCACAGTTCCTAGAGCATTTTAAGATCTTGGTGTTACTTTAGCAATACAACTTTCACAGCTTATTATAAATATGTTAACAAGTTTCCATTTAAAAATGAGTAATCCCATCCCACTGGAGTAAGAAAACAGAATTTGACAGATTCAGATTGTAGAGATTGCCCAAGTTTCATTTACTTCTACAGCACTGAATTAAACTAGCTTAAGACCAAGAAGAAATTAAAGCCCTTACAGTTATTTAGTAGCTTTCGCCACATAAATAGTCACATCTAGTTCAAAGGAACTGTGATCCATTTTCTAGTTTTTGGTTTATAATTTAGGAAAAAAACTGACTCATTTTTATAGGTGAAATTGTATGGTGGCATTTTGAAAGTACTTCAACTTTGTGTTATAACAGATGTTATTGTTCTAAGTGTGGAGGATCTTTATTTCCCCATAGTGAAACCAATCAACCAGACACCAAACTTTACAGTACAGAAAAGCTACAATGAAGGTTTGGAAGAACAGCTGTAAACTTTTAGGATTTAATATACATTTATGAGACAAGGAGATCTGAATAGAGAACACTAAGCAGAATCATTCAAGTGTGGGACTTCAGAGTTTGTTCATGCAGTCAAGGACATTAAATACCCAACTGCATGTCTTTATTGCCTCTTCTCTCCTCAGAAGCAAAGAGTAAGCAAGTCCTTCGCTTTTATAACACAGTAGGTCCATGTGAGTTTACCTGGCATGTTCTCAGTACACTCTTTATATTAATCCTTTGCTAATTTGTCCCCACCTAATATGTGATACCAAAAGAGGTGATACCACAAACAGTCAAGATAACTTCAAGTGGGAGCTTGTCAACAAGCTCACAGAGCTAAAATTATAAACACGGATCTCAAATTTCTGCCACTGTGTGGAGAGTACAGCAACTGTTATGGATTCACAGGTCATCCACATCCCTCCATAGACACCAGCAAGGCAAGAAAACATTAACAGCTGTACAGGAATAACACTTAAAAGTAGAACTTTTGCACCTGTATGAAGGTATGATGGCAAAAGCCAGACTGAACACCATAAAGAAAAATCACCACTTCTACTCCATCAGAAATTATTTGAGCCTTTAATAAATACTACAGGCAAAGAAATTCAGGTCACCATGACTCAGCTCATATTTAAAAAAAAAAATACCTCCCAAGCTTTCACAAAGAGGCTGTAAGTAGTCAAAAACGAAAGGTGAGGTTTTGTCAAATCATTGAACAGTATGTATAAAATAGGAAAATAATAATAAAATCCATGTCTATTGCCCCTTTATCAAGCAGTTAGTACTGAAGATTATTAATGCTTAAGCCAAGTCCAACAAATGAGATTACAAGGCCAGGAAAAGGTGGCAAAACTTGTATGAACATATCTCAATAACAGTGGGAACAACTGAAGAGCTATTAATGAGCCTGTTGAATGGAAAGCATGCTGATAAAATACAGCATGGGAAAAACCCAGGTGAGACTTACTTCAAAAAAAAAAGAAAAGAAGTTACTTGAGCTAGTCATTTACAGGTCATAAATTAACTAACTGCTTCCAAAACAAAGTACTTTACAATTCACACCTCAAGACACACAAGCTGTTTACAGAGGATGAGGTAACAAAAATAAGCAAAGAAAATTTGATAAATCCATTAAAATATAAAGCATATAGCAAAACCTTCATTCAGATGTCTATTTGATTTAGTTCTAAGATACTAAGACTAGAAAGGAGTTAAAAAACTAAGAGAGCTTTTAAAAATGGAGTCTAGAAAAAAAGTGAAAAAAGATTGCAAGAGGCATATGAAGGCTCCTAAAACAGGAAACATAGGCAATATTTCAGGAAAAAAAAGAACAAGGGGCATGAAACAGTAATTAGAGTAATCAGTTTACTGAAAAGGTAAGCCAATCCCATATATAATTTTTGCAAATACTACCAGGAGACAATAAGACTGAAAAGCAATTCATTCAAACCTGAAAATACTCATACAACATATGACCTTCTTAATGTTATTGCCATACTCGGTACATGCTTAGATTCATCTAAAGAAAAAACTAGGAATTAGAAGGCAAATCCCTACATTCTCTGCAGAATTCACTCATGAGGTTTGAGAAGGCCACTGTGAAGTCCTTCTGTAGGTAAGTTGTAAACAGCTGGTACTTCTCACCAACTTCCTAAGGAAAACTTCTATCTTCTTAGAAGACAGTCATGGGTAGGTGCTCTTCAGGATAATGCATGACCATTTTGGATTGCTCTGAATCACTGCTTTCTTTCATGAAGCTTTACCAAGCACAAGTGTCACTGCCCAATTTTTAGTTAATGCACATACAGAAAAACAGTTTTTAGTTCCAATAGAAGCTGTTAATTCAGAAAACCTCACAGAAATAAGATTTCAAGAGTGGTGGAAAAATAGTACGTGCATAGAACTTCAGAAATTGTACTTGCCTCTTGGATCTGAGCAAGACTGCAGTTCATTTGCAAAGGTGCCAGTGCAGTCTCCTGGCAGTGGCATGATTTACCCCAAAGCAAGTCAGACAGTGCTGGTGTCTGCTTAACCTGCTCTGGAGTTATACACAGAGGTAGTTGCACTACTACTGGCTGAAATACAGAATAGGTTAAGAAATGTGTTTTAATAGCAAAGAGGTACCAGGAAACAGGTCCATCTTGCAGTTGTCATTAAAGCTACGAATGGACTTAATTACCACAGAAACAAGAAACACAGAGCTCATTAGACACTACCTCATATTAAAACTGTCCTCTGCAGTTGCAGATGATTTCTTTTTAGGCCACACAAATTCCAAGACAAACAAATTAGTTATTCACTCTATTTCACCTTGCTGAAGTAACACCGGGACTACCACCCAAGGATAAATCCAGTACTCCGTCATGACGTAATACCTTTTTTATTACAATATCCAAAAAACTGAGTATGCAAGATTTTGAGATCTCATGATCCCTTCTTCAATCTCAGGAATGTGCCATCTAAAGACTGTATATTTAAACCATAAAGGAGTTTAAATGTAAAGAAAAGAGAAAAATGCATTTTCTTCATAAACATTCTGTGTGTCTTTTCCTACCAACCACGCCATCCTCCGTAAAACCCGAAGATTTCTTTCTGTAAAGCAAATATATATATAGTGTTGGTAGCCCACCCCACCCTGTCCCAAGATCAGTTTTTATTAATCTTCTGTATTAGTGTCAACAATCAGCTACAGATACATATTACTTTGAGAATTAAATACATAATCGTTTAATTCAAACAAGCAGAAGGGCAAGAGGAAAAAGCATTATGTGGATGGCACATTTGGTTGTAGATTACCAAAACATTCAGCCTTTACAATTCAATTATTCTTTCTCTAGTAATCAACTTTCAAATAAAATTTCTCTTTGCTGCAATTACAGACCAAAATACACTAGTTTTCTTTTACTACAATCTTACCATAGTAGTTTAAGAAGTACTATTACAAAATGCTTTTAATTAGTGTACTCTTTACAAAGAGTCAGAGAGGCAATGTAATAGCAGAGTACAGTGTAAAGAGTGCTTCTAGGAACTAGGAGATTTTGTATTATCCTACTCGGTAAGCGATATAGCTACAGAACTCACAGCCACAACTGTTATGTCTACTCTCTCTCACTTAAGCAGCTGCAGCTTCAGTGCATTCAAACTGTGCCCGATGTCTCTGAACGGAGAGTTCTGCCTGCATGAGCAGTCTGAACAGATTAACACTGGTTTGAATTGAAAACGCCCCTCCTTGATCTGAGCTAACTATGTAAACGTACACAGGAGAGGGGCGTTTTGAACTCTGCCGGGAAGGTGAGTGCTCGCCATGGCCACCCAAGGGAAACTCTCGACCTGAAGAGAGGTGGTCAGAGGTTAACAAAACTGGAACACAAAAAGAGGCAAACAAAAAAAAAAAAAGGACAGACAGCAACTGACAGAGCAAACACTTCAGAAAGAGCCTATTCCTTAAGCCTGCTTCAGATATTGCTCTGCTCTATAAAAGTGAATTTAGGACCTAAGGCTTGTAAGTTATAAGAGGCCCAGGTGGCCAAGTCCATCTTCAACGTCACTGAAGTGCTTTCACAAGATATAGCTTTTCCCCGTGTTCACTGGTGAAGATGGGAGCCTTTTTGTAGTGTTCCACCAACTCATCCATAGTATTAAAGCGTCGCTGCCCAATACAATAGACATTGTCCACGAGCTGCACCTTGAAATGTTTGTTCTTCCCCGACGCCTTTAGAGATACTGAGAAGTCGCTGGGCTGTTGAGAAGAATTCAGAAAGAAAAAAAAAAATTACATAAAAGCAAACAAAATGAAGGCATAATTTTCGGTTTCAGGAACAAACTGTGTCATACAGTTGACAGTAATTTACATTAGTCTTTGTTCCACAGCTCGGTGCTTTAGCTACTTAAGAAACCCAATAGCCTATTATTCAATAAATAATTGCCATCGTTATTAACGTGCACAGTTAAGTCAGTTAAGTGAAAGCTCCCCAGATGCACAATCTGAAGTTGCCAATTACATGACTAAATTCCAAATATTATCTTAGTTACTCAATCTAGAAGCACAAGAATGTCAAGGAGAAGGGAAAATTTTTATCATGCATGTCTTCCTCACTAGAGTGCCCTGGAGAAAACAATTACTGCAATATTGCCTGAGTGAGATGAAGAAAATTCCCCATATCGCTTTTTTTAGAGCCGTGACCACTAGAGGGCCGTTCTTGCTTTGCATTGCAAAAGACAAAAACACATGCACCTTTTATCTTCATTACCACATGTATGGAGAAGCATTTTGCCCACTGAGTACACTTTCTTTGTAAAATAAGACAAAGCTATAGAAGAAAAACACAGGACAAATCTCACCATCACACCACCACCCACAAAAGACAGAATTTATGCACTAATTAAGTTATTCAGGACGTAACAATTTCTAATGATAAATCTCTTCATCCTGGCAATCAGTTGCTTTAACAAGGAGAGCGCTGTCATCCAAACAGCCAGAATGAGACCATTACACTTTCTTCACCACATCCCACCACAGGAGGGTAGAAAGGACACAGTGTCCCTTGCTTCCAGCTGAACTCTGTCTCCAGCCACCTACTGCTGCTGGCTGGCCATAGAGATGGTAAAGAAGCCTGGGCAATAAGAATTTAATCTGCTGCTATGCCTTAAACACTGATGACCATTCAAGCAAATAAGTTAGAAAAGGATGTGGCTGGAAAGGGGGGATATGCAGAGGTAAGGCAGCACCTTTTTGGGGCCACTTTTCCTGTTCTGGTCCATGGAGACCACACAACACAAAACAGTGCAGGAATGGGAATGGGGTCAAGGAGCAGACAAGTCCAGTAGAGGGGGATCAAGACCACCAAAAGACCCTCAAAGCTCCCCCCATTTCCATAAAGGTCCAGAAGACTACACATGCTAATTCATTTACGTGACGAGCAAGAAACCTAATCCCAGGGAGGGGAAAACTTACCTATAAGAAGGTAGCCCCACAAAGCCTTGGTGATGTGCCCCCCAGGCCCTGGATATCCTGTTGGTTGGATTTTTCCTGGATCCAGGACTGCGGATCTCTTTTCCTCTGCAATATGATCTCCCTTTCACTTTCTCTTTCTTCCCTCTTTTCTTTTATTATTCCTACTATTAGAGAGTAGGGGCAAAACATGAATTTCTATGCCAAGTGTGTAGTTTGCTAATAAAACTTTATGAGCTTCTTTTGAACCCTTCTGGTTTTTGCCATTCTTTGATGAATCTTGGGTGCTCCCTTCCATGTAGGAGCGGGATGTGACAGATGGGAGCATGGGTTTGCCCTGCGAGAGCTGTATGGAGGTAGGTGTCAGCAGCCAGCAGGAAAATGAATAATAAAAAGCACACACTGGAGTTTGTAACAAGCACTTAATGGAGTTAAGTAATGCCTGGTGCTAGTCTGGAGGTACTGGTGCAGGGTCTCAGCCCACTGAAGGCATGGCTTCAAGCACAAACGGCTGAAGGCACCTGCCAGGCTTTTGACACAACCTTACTGTGTCCCTTGGTCCTCTCCCTACCACGCTGCTTTAGCTGGGCCAGCACTGCAAACCTGAACTTGTCCAGGCTAAACAAAACCCACCAGCTAGTTCACAACCCTGCCTTAGGAACAACCCTGAGCACAGCCGTGGCACAGCAGAGGACCAAGGGGAGGGGTCAGGAGCCCTCACATGTTACTGCTGTCACCAGGCTTCACTTCATGAAACCACACCCTCAGAGTCCTCTACACTGCAGTTGCAAGGGGTCAAATACTCACTGAGTACATACCCAAATAAGCTGGAGGACAGCATTTTCTCAGACATGCTGTCTTTATTCCTGCAATAAAGTGCATCTCTGCCCACACATCCCTCATGTCCTACCTATTCCCAAAATCTCATCTCTTGCATCTCCCCCTCATCCGTTTTAGCACTAATGCTTTCTCTGCCTTCCCTCTGACTCCATGCGCCCTGCCCACAGCAAACAAAGCTCCTGCCATGCCTGTTGATCTGGCTCTGGTCCAACTCCTCAGACTCACAGCTTGGCTTTGGGCAGCAGCTCTTCCCCTTTTGTACTGCTATAGGCAGCAGCAACCTCCCCACACCCCTGGCCTAACCCTCTACTACCTCAAGCCACTACATTCCAGATCAACAGGCATCACTTCTTTAAAAATTATTTTATGTAACACCCACAGGATAATTACTTGTTCCATCTATAATCCAGTGTCACCGGGCCTTGACCGAGTCAGTGCAGGCTCCGTCAGGAAGGCTTCCTCTGGCACTGAGCAGCCACTGGCTCAAAATACATGGAACACTCTCTGTGACTGCCAAGAGGGGACTGGGAAGGGTGGGGGAAAGTGATGGAAAGAAATGTGCATAAGAGCATATCTTTGAGATTTCCAATGCTCCACCCAAGATACGCTTTGTGCCTTGTCATCCATCCCTAACTCCAAGCATGAAAACTGCTATTTTAAGCCAGCTGTCTCTGATACTAAGCCCCTGCCTCAGGAGCATCACAAAGAAGGCTGCACAGAACTCACACTGAGACTGGCTTATTTTCAGCACCTACCCCACTGGGTTAAAGCTAACCTAGCTGTACAAAGACTTTGCTGTGGTTAAGGTCCTGAATACAGCATGGACAAACCCTCCGGCAGCCATAGCCACACAGGCCTGGGACCTGGTTCCAGTGGAATGTCCATAGTTCCAAGCAGCAGCCATGAAACAGTAACAAAGCACAGGCCCACACAAATGAAGCTCTGTAGAAGCTTTGGGACCCTGGGCTCACAGAGGAGAAATTTAGGGCATGGGCTCTGGGCAGTGTGCTGATTGCTGTGCCCTGAACACAGGCAGGTCTGTAGGGTCTCACCACGGACAGACTGAGGCAGCAAGTACAGATTAGCTGGTTAGGATTCAAAAAACAGTATCAAATCTTGCTGACTAAGTTCTGCTGCTTCCATGGGTGATGTCTACACCAAACAAAAACCAGTAACCAAAAGGCCCTCAATTAAAACAGAAGAACTTACAAATGGGAAGTTCATAGTCTGAACTAAACTTTTTTTTGTTTGTTTTAGGAACAGGAAACAATATTATGGCAAAAGTTTAAAAATAGGTGAAATAATCATTTTGCTCTCAAAAAAGTTTTAAATGTTTTCTGACAAAGCACAGTTGTTTTTAGCACGTCAAAATTATGAGCTTTCAAAGCTCCTTGTATCCTGTTAAGAATCATTATTTCTAGGCCATAAAGGATGTGCTAATGACATGCAGAGAGAGGCTGGACCTCTGACCTACTGTCCTATGACCCAGGCACCAGCCAGATTTCTATCTTTGTGAGGTGATCTACACAATACATTAAATACTCTTTCTGCCATTTTAATTATAACCTTAGTGAATGAACATTTCTCATGAACTATTGTCTATTCTCCACCGCCCTGGAGCCTGCTACTTAGATTGATACATAAGTAGAAGACATCATATTTTCTGCAGAATATGTTACAAAGTTTATTCTTTTCATTATCTGATTTAATTAAAAAAAAATTTCAAAAGCGGAAAGGCTGATCTAACTCTTTTGAGAGTCATCATCCGGTGCAAAGAGATGGAAGAGCTCAAACAGCTGTTGCAAAAATCGTGAAACCCTTTACTGGTCTCAGAGTAGTAACTTCTGTAGGATTCAAGAATGAACAGCAAAAGCAATTGGATTTGTTTTTGTTTTCATTTTAGTTCCTTCCTGCCCTACCAAAAAAGCAAATTCATTAAAAATACTAAAACCAAAAAATCTAAATAAACTATTGCTCTTAATACTACCATTTCAAAGTATGCTGGTTCAATGCAGTTTGAATTGGTTCCCTGCTGTCCTCCTTGGATTTGCTCCAAGTCTGTTTATTTTATTTACTGTTTAAGCTATTTTGTTCTAACTGCTGGCCAATTTTTCTCTCTTCTCCCTCTTAAATTAATTGCTACATTTGGATGTTTACACACTAACTTTTCCAGGAATAAAAGACTCACATACACCAAATAAAGGCCCATCAGAAGTAAGCTTTAATCCCTTAAGTCTATAGAAGAGTTGATAATTCTGCAACAGAGTTACAGACCATAGGCAGGGAACCTATGAATATTATGCACCATCATAACTGGGAAGACCTAGATCTGAAAAACCTAACCTGAAGTTAAATCAGTTCCTAAACCAGAAAATTAAAGATTAGCTCTAATGCACCTACAGTCCAGGTGTAGTACTACTTTGAATTGTTTTCAATTCAATTCATTCCTTTATTTTAATACCTGCTTGTATCAAGAGATGACCTTGCTGCCTATAGCACGTGGAAAACAAAAGGTAGGAAGATGTTTCTTTAATTTCATTTCTTTGGTGAGGAACTGAACTATCTTTTAAAAAAAAACCCAATTGAAAACTCACGAAAACAAGTGATAAAGCAATGTAAGGAAAAACAAGTGAAACAGGAAGAATAGAGTTCCCTCTTTACAATCTCCATTTGAGAATGAAATAATAATTTTATCATTTATGAATGGCAAGGTTGTGAAAAACAGCTCCCTCTGAAAGCCTTTTACTGATCCTGTAACTTATTTTAAATTTTCCTTTTCAATCCAATTCCATTTGCCAATGCCCCTTCTCCAAGAAAGATACTCTCATGCACTCATTCTTCTAACTATTCCAGACCCTTTGAGCTCCCATCAGTGAGCCTGCCCTGGGGCTCCCCAACTCCTTCCACTTCCATACCCAAGTTTTCCCTCGCTTCTCCTCTTACTCAATCACCCAGCCAAAAAACTCCAAGTCATAGCTCAAAGATCTAAGGTCAGGCTGGAAAAAGCCATCTGGGAGAGTTAATTCCTTTTTCTACCCTTTCTATTTCATTTGGATATAACCAAATACCATTCTCCTCCCTATGTAGTGTTCATGTTCCAAAATCAATATTACACAGGTCAGAAATATGAATTGGTTCCATCGATCTTCAAGTACAGCTCTAATAAGATTTCTGTTCTTCCATTTAAAATAAACCATTAGGATATTTCCTCATGCCCTGTTTTCAAAGAAAAACTTTCTCCTCATGTCTGCTGTACTCATCAATCACTGCATGTCACAGAACATGACCAATGTTCAGTTTTTAAATAGTTGCCACATTTCATTGCTTCTGCTCAACAGTTACAGGATTAAAACCCCAGGAAAACATGGGACACTCTGAATGCTACAGAATTAGCACCTCAAAAAACATACAAACTCTCAACCTGTGTCTCCTCCCTCTATTGTCATGATTGCTAGACAAAGAACAGAAAAGCTAAATATGAGCTCAAAAAACTGACAAATCCAGTCGCACCTACAATCCTCAATATAATTTTAATACATCTACAATCATCAGTATCATCTTTAAACTATACCCTGCAACTCTGTTTAGGATGCGTTACTGTAATTTGAATGCTGCAACACTAACAGCAGAAGGTAGCCATTGCTTCCTAATAAGTAACTGCTCCTGAAATCATTCAAAAATTTGCATAGCTCACTCACAGCCTGAGAAAAATAACACCTTCTCTGCTTCATGAGAAGACCTCATAGAACTATGAAGCACTGGTGTTTGCCCGATCACCAGTTTCGCACCCACCTGCACAGGAGTGCAAGGGGCCCACAAGTTCTGACAGAAGCTCCCTTTGAAGTTTAAGGGTGTCTGCAGCAAAGGCTCTGCTCAGAAGCTAGAGGTGACACACTACTGCTTCCTGTTAGCTACAGCACTAGTGAGCACACTTGTTTCCTAGTGTGAATCTGAACAAAACAACCCTCTCTCACCCAAATTTGCTTCTCTACTCAGTGAAATGTGAGATCTTTAAAGCATGATGAGCGCCCACCAAACCAAGACCACCACTATCAGCAGACACCTGTTTGTCTTGGGTTAGGAACTACCAAAGAGAGCAAAAATCTGACCACTGAAGAGCCTGCAATCCAAAAAGTGGCTGTACAGAGACTGCATAGGTTAAAGCTGCATTTTTTTGTTCAGGAGTGCTACTTAAATGAGACAAACTGCAGGTTTCATTAGCCTAGCAGCCTGCAACAGAAAGAACAAATCAAGCAGTATTTCTAACTAGGCACATGCCAGTTCTTTTAGATCTCCAAAACTAAGGTGACATTATCTAGGTATAACAGAGTTGGCAAAAATGTTATCAGTAGGTAACTGTGCCTGTTACATAAACTATGGGCTTAAATGGTTCAAACAAGTTGATGGTTCTAATAATAGTATTTCGTAATTAATGAAGATAATCAGGCTCCTAGCTACCTTATGGAGTTCATCTCAGGTTATTCTCCACTACGGCAGCATTCTGTAGATCTAAGTGTTACTGAGCAGAATATTTTTGGCTAAAGGAATCTAGCTGTGAGACAAACACCTGGTAAGTTAAACCTAGAGAAATATTGTAAAATCTTGCAACTACTAACACCAACATGACGGCCTCATCAAGCGAATACAGAATAATACAAACCTTCATCTATCCGAGGAGAGCTTTTCATAGCTCAGTAACAAGAGCAGAACTGAAATCTAAGGAAAACTTTTATACAGACAAATTTTTGTAACTATGGTGATGGAAGGCTACAGAAAACTCTAAAACAGGTCAAAAATCAGGCACAGAATTAGCAGTATGACTCACAGTTTTATCTATGGGCCTTCCTAGAAAGGAATAACCCCTGCATCCACAGCTTTAATAGGTGAATTAACACCACAATGTAATGGGAAGTGCTGGTCTGCTGGTCAGATGAGCAAACCAGAGAGCTGACACCTTGGCTCTGCTCAGTCTGTTCTCTCTAATCAAGATCTTCTGCCCAGACTGTGCAGACACTGCTGGTGACTTTCAGCCACAGCATGAACAACCTGTGTAGTCACACGTGAAATACAGCAACTGTCAGAAATTTATGAGTTATTGCTAAACTCTTTCTTTGTTCCATACAAAATAAGTTCGAAATAGATCTTTTATGATCCTTTCCTCAATGCTATCAAGCATGCCCATTCAATTATATCACCTGTGGCACTCCAGGGAAAAAACTAGCAATCCCCAGTGGCTTGTAATTCACATACATAAACACACTATATGATGGAATGATACATAAGGATTAAGGCAGATGAAAGTTTGAGATGTAATAAATTATTTCTTTAAACCTAATAAAAACTAGAATTCTCATGCAGTACTAATACAAAGGAGGCATTTACGTGCATAACTACAGTTTTCTCATTGCTAAAAAAAGTGTCAAATACAGGGTTTGCAAGACCAGATAAAGAGTACAGAAAGAAGGAAAAAATGCAAGTTCCTCAATTCAGAGCTTTTTTTTTTCCTGCGGGTGTGCAAAAAACTTGCTGTGATATGAACTGAATAAATTTTCTATTATCCCACTAAGTGTTAGATGCTGGAAATAGTTTGAAGACCACATTCGGAATGAATCTTTTTGTGTTCCAAAGCAATGATTTCTCCAGCAACAATGCAGGCAGAAAAGTTTGAAACTGCTTTGAATACAAGGATTTAGTGTTATGATGTCACATTAAATTAAAAGGTTACTGTGTTCTTTCAAGACAAATCGTTTACTCCAGGGATAGAGGAAGACTTTTAAGAGCAAATCAACCAAGCCATAGCATAGTGGTCCCTGTGACATGTCATGCACTGAGAAATGAGTGAGAATTTTTGTATTTTAAGTAATGTATTAATTTTCGAACTCTCCTTCTGGCACTTTCCCAAGAGATGAAAGGAAATTGATAGCTACAGTCTCTGGATAAATCACAATGTAGCCTCTAGATCTGAAAGTGAGCTTCTACCTGCGGGTCAGACATGCCAAGAATCCACCACATCTAATATGCCCCTATCAGAAAGGATGCTGATAGAAAAATAATGTCAAAAAAAAAAAAGGAACTACAGTAATTTAATGATTACCATAATCCTCCAGTGACTTTATACACTACAGAAGACTGTGTGTCCCACATCAGTCTTTCCTTCCGTTGACTAAACAAACTTGATTCCTCTCAGCCTCTGTAAATCAGTCATGATTTCTAAATTCATATTTTTCTTCCTGTCTTCCTCTGGTTTATTTTTATTTAATGTCTATTTTTTTCCCTGTTCTCCTGTGGTTTATTTGCATTTGCCTTTGTTTAGTGATTACAGTTAAGCAGAAATAGGAATTCAATGACACAGAGCTTCAAAGAAAGGGTAGTTCGATAGCTATTGTGTTTTTTGCAGACAAATTCATCAAGGAGAGGTGCCTCAAATTTAATCAGACAATACTGTCTTCAGATAAAAATATCTGGGATTGTTACAAAATTGTACTTTGTCAATTTTGTCAATGTTACATATGATGTAAGATTCAAATCTGTCACCTTTTCAAAATCACAGTCAGGGAATAATTAAATTTGAGTGCTTTAGCTACGAATTCTCTGGCCTCAGCATACATGAAAGTCCTTTCAGCTGAATTTTAAATCTGAACTTTCAGAATTACATGAACCGTAATCAGCATTACTCCGATCCCTCTGATGTCATCAAGGCTCAATTTACAAGGCAAATAAACTGCTGACTTGACCCTCTCTGCTGTATATTATAATCTTAACAACTAGATACCATAATAACTTTACCTTATTACAACCTAAATGATCTAAGTAGATCAAAAATACATTAAAATGGGATTTTAACTAATAAAGAAATTATGTAATTATTCAATTAAAAGCAGAACAGAACTGACCAATACAAAGATTCTATTTGAAATTAGTTTTAAGATCAAATCAATGACCAAATTCAATCAACTAGAATTGTTTTATCTTGTAGTGCTTTAAATTTGAGGATTGCATGAGAAACACATGAAAAGCCAAATGGAAACCTGAAATATTTACTTGCTTGTCCACTAATTAAAAAACCCCTGGATAATACAGACCACAGCTGTTAAATTTCAGTGTAAATGTCACTGCATTTCACTAACAGACTAATTCTCACAAGCAGGGAAGGTATTGGTTGGTAACCCTGCTCACTTCTTTAAGGGTGAAAAGACAGGGAATCTGTTAAGTGCTGTGCTTGCTAACCCGTGCACGGGGTGGGGGGGGGTTACAAACCCGTGGGCCGAGTACCACTTACCGAAGATTCACTATCTCTAACAAGGAAATCTCCTTCCACTCCCCTTTCGTTCAGGGCACATTCTGCTTGGTGCCGGGTAACGTTCCCGTAATACCACTCTCTTCCAGCAAACCGTCCGGTAGAAGATGGTCCCGTGTAGCTTATCTGAGGCGGGTGGGAAGTGTTCATGGTAGGACCATCGCTAATGATTACTACATAGTTTTTAGGAACAAGACCGATTTGACCTCTGGAATTTTTACATTTCCACCATTCTGGGTCGTTTTCTGGCTTTTCAATGACTTCCATCGTTTCCCCTTTTTCAAAATTGAGCTCTTCTTCTGTGACCGAGCTGAATGGGTACAGTGTCTGAACAATGTGGAGTACTTTGGTGCCCTGGCCGTTACTCATGGAAGCGCCTTTCCTTAGGCTGAGAAAGCTGGGTGAATCTGCAGTTGCCTCCTCAACCTCCTCTACCACATAGTTCGAAGGGAACCAGCCGATCTGTCCATTGTAGCTACCTCTCCACCAGCCGTCGCTGCACTTCTCCATGACAATCACTCGGGACCCTTTAACGAGGGACAGCTCATCCTCCCTCTCGGCGACATAGGCAAATTTCACGTAGGCAGGAATGTTAAGATCGTAAATCCGGTCAGCGCTGCTGCCGTTGGAAGGGTATTCTGCGTCTGTGCTGGGAGTGGGGGAGGCGTCTCTAGCACTCGTCTTTCTTTTGGTTTTTCCCAAGCCTGTTAAAGACAGAAATGTAAAGTGGTCACTTGGAATGCTTGTCCCCAGACTGCAAACGCTGGATTTGGTGACATGCTGTACCCTTACTTCAACAACACTGCTAAATGGAGATCTCTTCTGTAACACTACATAGTCAGAAAATAGCAACACCTTTAAGAGATTCTCGTTAACATCCAGCTGATGCACCATTAGTCGAGGAGCAATTTGTGTTAAAATGACTTCTATTCTCTTCTCAGAAGTACCAGTTTAAACACACTCAAACACAGTGATTTCTTCACTAGGAGAACAGCTGATCACTGAAATGTTTCTCAGCTTGCTGTTGCGTTTCTTTAAATTTCACCCAAATGACCATGCCTTTTAATTTTAGAGAGGACTTCAATTTGGCTCAAACAAAAAGTGAAGGAAAATCTGCAAAAAATTGATGTGCAAATAAAAGCAAAACTTTCTCTGCAGATTGTTTTGCTCTCTTTGCTCTGGCAGTACCCAGGCCGGTACAGCTGCAATTCCTTCCAACTACAACCCCCTTCCGAAACCCACACCTCTTTCACCTACGTTTCATTACATACTGTAACAGCAGAAACCTGATGATGAGGAAGACCATTTGCATATGTTTCCCTATAATCTGTAAATTCTGATGTCCTGTCATGGCTTTAATTATAGTGTGAAATACAACATACATAAGAAAAAACACAACATTGAACACATCACTTTTTTTTTTTCTTAATTAGAGGAACCGTACTAATGTCTGTTTACATACAGAAAAACTGCATAACACACTTGGTGTACTTTTCAAACTTTTGAGCAACCCTTGCTTAAGCTAATACATAAACAAAAAAATGAAGTCAACAAGTAGCCCTCTCTTGTGACATTAAAAGTTCGGGTAATGAAAGATGACATCTCAGTATAGCACAACCGAGCAATACCCAAAATGTCAGGCAAGGGACAGAAAGCAAAACCATCGCAGAAATAGGAGCATTTGTACTTTTCTCCATACTCCTAGAGCCTGGCTGGCAGGTGAGAGGTTTAGTTGAGACAAAAGACCACACATGCTGATTATGGAATTCTTAGTGGAAGGAAAATAAATAAAAGTACTTGTTTTTTGCTTCTTCTACTAATCTGAAATAAGGAGATGCACGCTATTTCTTTTTAACAATTCAGGCCTATTCAATCCAGCCACTGCACTGCCAAAACGTGTTTTAATATATTTAACATAAGTATATGTACTTGCACATACAATGAGCATCTTCAGCAAAGCTGTTTGTTCAGCACAAAATGTAATGCTTATTTCACAGAGTTATCTGTACAGCACAGACTGACAGTGCACACATAACCATGCAGGGATCACTGTCTAGAAGGGTTAAATACATTAATTAATACATGGTCTTATGGTCTCAGAAGATGGCAGAAAATTCTGATGAGCCTAAAGTGTTTCCTGACCTTCCCAAGAAGCGCCTTGTTTCCTGCTGGAGCCTGCAACATCCTAATGTCATTGTAACTACATCATTTCAGCCGAGAGCCAGTGGCTGCACTTTCAGGCAAAATAAGGGAGGGCAGCTTATTGTACTAGGGGAGACAATCACAGGAAAAGAGTGTACAAGGGAGAACTAATCAGAAGCTGGTCAGGCTCTGATCTCTGCCAAGCCTGGAAATTTTCATCAGTTTAGAGATCATTTTTAACCAAAAAGACAAGGATGTCTCAGAACTAATGAGCATTAAATTACAGTGATATAAACAAACACAGCTTAAGGATCATTCTGTTAAGAAAGGAGGGAAATTACTTGTTATAACTTCATGGAAAACAAGCAACTGTATTTCAATGGATTCACTCTAAATAAAGCCCTCCACTGAGACTGAACCTTCCAGATTAAAAACTTAGGCTTTTATCTGCTCACTAATAAAGATACGCAGTACACTTCTTGGAATTACAGCGGAAGAACTAATAAAAAAAGCAGTAGATGATGAAGTAGCTGGCCTAACTAGTTGAAACTCAGAACACAGAGATAACTGTGAGTAATGCGGATGTAGTGTGAGAAGAAAATGCCATTATCTGAAGTATCTAGAGAAAAAATTGTTGACAAACAGGTAAAACCCCAAAATTTCTCAAAAAACCCTCTGAAATCTGATAAAGGTGTCTAAACATTTAGGAAAAAGTTATCATTCAAGCACTTTATTTCATTTGGAGTTTCATAAATTCCCTCTTTTTTCACAAACCTTCCGATGGTGCATCTGACATTTCAAATGTTGCTTCCTATCCTCCCCATTAAACACAAATGATTACAAATTTGGGGAAACTAAAAAAAAAAAAAGAAACATAGTAAAGGTTCTAATTTTTATCAATAAAGACAACTGGAGTTCTTCAGTTTAAGCTTAACATTTCATGTGAACAAACTTTTTAAGGCTGACAGCATGGTAATGATTAACCTTTTGCAGCAGCAGCAATGTCCACCAAAGACTTTCCAGTTGGTTTGACCAAAGGAACAAACTATGCAGAGACCCATCTGCAGTCAGGCACAGCGAAGGGCACGCACATTATCTAACAATCATTTTTTATGTGAGGTTGCAACATTCATAACTGCATCCATGACTGAACAGGAAACAAGTTGTTCCATGAGCAGAATGTAGGAAATCTGTTCCTGTTTTTCTCCTTATACCTCCTGCTGAGCTATTCCTCCTCTGCCTCCCCCATCTCCTGCAGGATTCACAGTAAGTCCCCCTACCGTATGACTGCTTTCACATCCCCAGGTCCTTCTCATATTTCTAGCTCCCCACTGCCATCTCCAAAATGCCTTCAAAGCATTCTCCATCTCCCCTGGTGCTGCCCTCCTTCCTACCTTTGTTGGACTGGCCAGCCAAGCACAATGCCCAGTGCCCCGCTGCCTTTCAGCCCCGCCTGGACTGAGCAAAGAGCTGGGGTTGCTCTGGCTTCTCCTCCAGTGAGGGACACCAGCAATGACTCTCCCAGGCACAGACTAGGAGGAAACTTATTTACTTTATCTCTGCCAGTCTGTCAAGTTTGCCTAAAACTGGCTGAGTTATCAAGGATGGACAGATGGATGGACTATGACAGCTGACTGTGACAGCATGACTAGTGCAAGCTTCATTTCCTTAGGAAACGAGTCTAAAAATATAGTTTAGTAGGATGGCTTGCCACAGCTAAGCAAGAATAAAGTTAGGACAATTATAAATTTTGTATATACATCTATAACAAAAAACACAACTCCATTAAAAAAAGTACAATCTACATGAGTCATCTCTAGAAGAGTAAACACTACCATTACTCGCTACTAACAGAAATGTTCACTTACTCCTATTCGTAAGGGGATCGCTATTCTTATGTCCAAATGGAATGAAACCCATATAAAGGATTTCATGGAGAACAAAACATTCAAGCACTTTGGGAGTGACATGTAGAAAAGCTGATATACTTGCAATCACAGTGATAGTTTTGGCATTTTTGTCCTTGTTCTAATGAAAACCTATCTACTAATGAAATACAACTGTGCTTTTCCTGTTGTGACTCATTGGTTACAGTTCACCTGAAGCCATAACCGTTTGTAACACAGTTGGCATAAGGAGTAATCTAAAGCAAGAGATTAGCTTTCAAGTGAGGGGAAAAGTGTGGAAGGAAAAGAAGTATTGCAAAGCAGCAGAAAGCCTGGTTTTTTACTGCAATTTGTAGAAAGTAATGCTATTCACAATCTACAAGTAACCCACAGTAAATCAGTTCATTTTCACTCTTGTAAATACATGGCCAAGTGATGTGAGCAGGTATAATTTTTAGGAAATAGTGAGACAAAGAAAAAGAATCAACTGGTTAACATCATTTCCAGAGAAGGGACCCACTGCAAGTCCTCCTCTCTGCAGTAAAAGAAATCCTCTGGCCCCACAGTTAGTCCTAGGGAAACTCAGAAACGTGCCTGTCACATCACTTCATGCTGTCTTCCTTTCCTAGCTCAGCTGTGGCTCTAAAGAATAGCTTGTTTTTTGAGCAGCAGGCTGAAGACCAGTTTCCTATGAATTTGTTTCCTGTCACTTAAGTTTCCATTGTGCAAGCACCCCTTCATTACCAACTTGTCCTTGAGACACCCTTTCCATTGTACCTCTAAGGTCCTTGAGCTTGCACTTCCAATTGCCTCTCCCCACAGAACTTCCAGCCTTCCCACCTCATCATCCTTAGACTTCCCTAGGAAATGTCTTGAGCTTCCCCAAGCCCCAAAGCTCAAAGTGGTGGAATTTCCTTCTGGTCGGTCTCCTTTGGCCCGATGCGGAGACAGTGCCAGTTCCCCTACCCCTACATGTGTCTCCTGCCATGCTGGCCACACTTCTGGACCAAAGCTTGGCTGCTTGTCAGACAGCACAGATGCTCCAACTGCCCAGCCTTCTCCTGCTAAAAGCTAAAGGATTTCTTTCTCTCTCTTGCCTTCAGTGATGGCACTGAAACAGGGCTGCAGAGCTACAATCTCTATGAAAACTGGTTCCTAGCATAAACAAGTTTAACTATATTTAAAACATTATCTTAAAACATACTTTATCAAACACATACATAACACTTGCATAGAAAGAGATTTTTTTGCCACTAGTAAAAGTTTGTATTTCATTTGCTAATTATCGTTTAGTATTCCACACTATCTTTACTAGAAAAAGCCTATTTACAAAGCAGACATCCTCCTAATTTTACAAAGTTTTATTTGACAAGTCTTTCCATGTTCCTGTAAGCTGGTATCCTTGTCTGAAACTGATGAGTGACAACATTTTGTGTTTTAACTGCATTTGTTCATCCCCAGAGATGGAAGAACATCTCTGCAGGTTTATCCACACTCATGGTTATTAAGTTCTGCTTAAGATTAACTTTAACCAAACATTAAAGGTATTCGCAGCCAAATTCTCTAGCATCCCCTTCCCAAGACTTGTCCCTAAATTTGTAAAATCTCATATGTAGCTTAACTTCAGACTAATTACACTTCCAGTTCTTTTTTAAAGGAATTTTAAGTTGATTTGGTACTTGACCTTTTCTAAAGTTGATTTGATATTACTGTCTTTTGATTTCATATTAGTGTCTTTTCCATTCTTTCATCTTCTGTATACAAAAAACATTTGTCAGTACCAAATGACAGTTTCTGAGAACCTGTTGGCAAGTGAGAGTAGTGTCATCTGAATTCTCCCAATCTAACTTTTCCAAAACCTTCTCTGATTTTAACACATAAATTTAATACATAAATGATGAGCAAAAATATTTTCTGTAGCTTATGTGCACATCAAATCAAAATCACAGGACAAAAAGCCCAAAAACCCTTTCAGAAAAATGTTGTAATACAAAAAAACTATTGCTTTGAGAAATCATAAGTGCAACACTAAATTTCCAAGAGAGAATTCCTCAATTCAAAACTCAATGAAAAAGACCATACCACTAAATATAACAGATACAACTCCTTAAGAATCCTCAAATGACTTCTTATTCAAATATCAAGAACAATTTAGGAAGGACACTCTCCTCCAAAAGTGACGTTTAAATTATAGAATACACCGCAAAACCAACAAAAGTGTCTCAATACAACTGAACTTTGAAAACTACTTTCGCTTTAAGTGACTAGAGTTCTACTAAGTGGTGTTCTTCAAATACCCTGTATCAGTGTTGGAGAAGACAGTTTTAAGTCTAAATATACAGCTGGAAATATAAAAATGAATGCTGCTGAGTAAAGCTGTTAGTTCTCCCCATGGCAATTAGAAAGCCAACGATTTGTATATTTTCATCTATTGCTGTATTTACGTATCTTAATAGATTTTTTTATCATAACAAGTCAGAACTAATTTTTTTATCATGTATTCAACCCTTTATGCTTGAAATTAGTTTTCCATCGGTTATTATATATTACTACAAAGATGTAAACCGGCAAAAAAAGTTATTTGAGCAAGGTAAGAGTCAAAGAGATATCTTGAATTAATAGCGCATCAAATACCAACAGGTACTCTCTTTCATAAGCTGTTTACAAATTCAACAAGCTTTTTCTCAATTAAAAAACTAATCACTATGCTGTATCACATAGTCAAAACACAGAAAATGATACTAGAGCTGAAAAGGACACATACACCCACAACTCTCACATAGGCTGTCAAAGCATGGGTTTAAAACTTAACATGAATATTTGAAAATTCATTTATGGGAAAAAAGAATTTTAAAAAAGATCTTTCATTGGAAATAGGAATTATCCAGTAACTCAATTTTTTTTAATATTACTGACCGTTATACTCTGAATTAAAAAAAACCCAACCAAACAACAAAAATCCCAAAACAACAAAGCTATTACTTGTAAAATTTTTCATACAAATTTTAATGCATTTTAATTTAGGTCCCCCCCCTCTAGAGTAAAATGCTTTTAACAGTACCACTTGCTTTATGGTTATAAAAAAAAAAAACCCAAAGAACCCCATAAAATCGTAGAAGCCACACAAAGAACATGAGTACAGTACATTTTTAATGGAAATATTTTCATTTTAGCCAGCTTTTTATAGTAATGGGTTTTGTTCTTTAAAAGTAATCCCATTACAATTCAAACTGAAACAAAGCACTCCAGAGTGCTGAAAAATTTAACCTTATTATTATATTTTAAAATGACTTCCATTAAAGAGCTGAAAGATTTAAGATAACAAGTTTGAGGCTGATAAACTTGAAGAAATCAAACAAATGAATTAGGAGAACTCCCGACATAAATACCTAGAGCAAAAAAAAATTTTTTTAAATAATTTCTGCTAATTTCAGAGAGTTATATAAAAAGTTAAGAAATAAATTTCAGCTGAAATTGAGATATGTTTTAGTTCCCCCAAACATTAAAGCAAGTTTTACAGAACAGCACTCCTTGTTTTAAAAATCTTCAAAGACAAGGCAACCAGAAATTTTCATTCAATTTACTAATCAAGTGTTTCTGTAAGATGCAGCAGAAACGAGCAAATTTCTGAAAACTCCTTTTTATTTAGAAGTAATATTTATTCAACATTTTAGCCAATTTTTATTTAAGATACTTAATATTTTTCTTGCATATTCTAACAAAATTGCAATTCCATCTGACTTCATACAGATGTAGTTAAAAACAATGATCCTTTCCTGTTTAACAAATAAGCTATTCATCTCTGAATATTGCAACAATGAATTATATTGCGTATTAATGCATACAGTTAAGTGTGCAAAGCGTACAGTGTCTGTTTTAAAATAAACTAAAAATTGTACTAAGAAAGAAGCAATTAACTTTTCAGGAAAATTCTTCAGAATAAACCCACCATAATGAAATGTAAATTAAGTAATTCATCCACTCAGTACAGAGATAAACATAACTTCTTGACAGCTGGAATATTCAAAACAGACATTGATTTAGTTTTGGTATTTATTATTACTGTTATAATTTCAAATTAACTTGTCTTTGCTTCTTTATTACTAAGGAATTCAGCAGACTAAAGTTTCTTCTGTTACACAGAAAAACAAAACATTTCTGCACATTTTCAGACTGCAACCTCCCACTCCTTCTTCTCCCCCTCCACCTACACATCCAATTTCCAAGAAAATGTTCAAAGGCCAAGATCCATATGGGATAGCCAGTGTCTTAGAAGAAACATATCCATCAACAGCACTCTTTAAAGGACACTGCTATAAATTCCAGAAATCTTCCAACTGCATTTGTGATACAGCAATGAAGCTTTACAGCTCAATTAATGACTTTTTGTATCTTCTCTAAGAAGCTCAATATCAAAAAAAGCCACACTAGAACAAATCAGAAAATGGAAACTCTTCTCTAAATGTCAAAATGAAACTCTGACATTTCAACAACCAGCGTGCTTTATCACTGCTTTTCAAATACGGGAAAAAAATAGTGTCAAAGTTTTCCATGCATCAAACACTATTCGGTCTGGAGGCTTCTGTAAAGAAATCAACAACAACTATATTAAAAACAACTACTGCATTAATTCTTGAAATTTACATGGTGCTACACATGCCTAGCTGTTATTAGGAAAGGTACACTCAAATTCCAGTATCAGACTCTGAGTCTTCTGTACCCAGAGCATTTTAGAGCAAAAGGTTTAATTTATAAAGGTGTAATATAGGGACATACATGGACAGAGACAAACATGAGATCTGGAGGCTGCCATAAACTGCCTCATGTATGTTCTTACACCAGTGGCAAAATAAAGTAGAAGACTTGCTAGGCAAATTTAAATGGTCTTGGGATTTTAAACCCTCTGTATAATAGGAAAACGGCTGTCTTGGTCTCAAATAGAAAGTATATAAAATGATTGGGCTTTCTCAAGGCCTACCATTCCAATTTCTCTCTACATATTTAAATTGAAGCTTGCTGGCTTTAAATACACAATCTCTGCTTTCAAATACAAATAAAAGTATTTCCACCCAATTTTTAATCTTATAAATGATGCTATCTTGATTTTGTAGGATGTCCTGATAAGAGATTATAACCAGAACTACCTTAAATCTAAGTCAGCCCTATAATTCTAAGAACATATTTATAAAGTGTGGGGAGAAGGCACAGTAGCCCTGTAGGACTTGCCATTGCTTTCTGTTCCCTTGATGCAGAGGGAAAGCTACATAGTCTTTTGCCGCTCCTTCACAAAGACTAACAGATGATATTGACAAAGAAATCACTAATATTCATGAGATGCTCCAAACTGTCTACCTCAATATATACTCCTGTCCCTCAGAAAGTGTATCATAGCTTATGTTCCCTCTCCCCTTCCAGCACTAGCTGGGAAGATGATTTATACTTGGCTATCTCACATTTATATGAAGTAAAAGAGGTACACACGGCAACTCAGGATACAAATTAGACTTCCTAACACAGACCCACTCAATTAAAAAGAAATCAGAAAAAAATACAGCAAGTACAAAGTAGACTATTCTGAACACAGGATGACAACCCTCCAATTTAAAGACCCTTCAAATAACCAAGACGGAATCATTCTATTTTAGACACTTGTGACTATAGTTCTAACTTAGTCTTTTCATTTCTTGTATGCTCAAGTTTGCTCTATCTGAAAAGCAAATATGTAATAGATGTTACAGACAGAGACTGAAGTTTGGATCACCAAGCCCAAACCAGAACAGAGAATCTACAAAGCAGCAATTATACAGCCCCTCAACTCAAATAAATGCATTAGAGGACAATGATCCAAATACTGACTGAAGGGCAGTATGTCAGCATCAAAAAGCTCAAGACAGTCCCTCCTGAAAGTACAAGAGTCATCTACTCTTTGAGTTTACCGTGTTTTATTCCAGTTGACCCATACCAATATCAAGCATGATGTAAAGCCTTAGTAATTCTATCGTAAGGCCAGAATGCCCATGTTACACATACTAGTGTTTTTGAACATTAAGTAAGTGTTACAAGAAAATACAAGATGTTTATTACATTTTTTTCTTCAGAAACTACAAAAATCCTTAGAAGCCTGTCATAGATACTGTAGTTTTCTTGTAAGCTCCTTTTAGGAAGAGGAAAGCAAACTAAATGCCATCTTTTCTGTACTAACTTCCTCTCTGAATTTCAATGCACATAGCTCCATTAATCAAGGGCTCTCGGGTCATTGCAATCATATATACAAAACCAGGCCTCTCCATCTCTGAAGGGCAAGTAACAGGATGAAATGGCTCACTTAACAAAACAGCCCATCTCCTCTGAGGTTTAGTCCTCACAGCCAAAACACAAAACCCCACGACTCACACACAAACCAGAACAATTTCTTCTGTAGATTTAAACTCAATAACTATAGAGTAATAATAAAGTAATAAATTTATCTCTAGTCCTGGAGAACATTTTCCTGAATGAGCAAGTAAAAAATTATCTTACAGGTTGGTCAGTAAACTGGTAGAGCCCATATACAAGAAGAATGACATTTTTACTACATCAAAATACATTCTCACTTTCTTTTTTCTTTAACTTTCCATTTTCTTTAATTTACAAAATCCCAAAGACCGCAAGCAGGAGTGATGGCAACAATTGCATACAATTTAGACAGTCTACAGACTAAGTCCTAAATCAGTTTCTAGTGCAAAATACAGCTACAAATAGTCATCTATTATAAAGAGCACCCCTAAATGTCCACCTGACTGAGCTGACCAGCCATTAAGAGAGATGTCTGTCCAAATGCATTTGCTGAGACCACAAAAGTGACTTGTCAGTAAAAAATCATGTTCCCCACTGAAGCAACTCTCAAAGAAAGCCATCTGTGCTGGAATCCTTCCCCTTAAAACAACAGAGGTGGGCATTCTCTCCAGCATAGCAGCTTTGTGCTTTATGTCTGCATACACTGCATGCACGTCAATTCCTGCTTTATGGACAGACTCCACAAAGCAAAGCACTTTTGAGACTCAGAAAATGGAAGGAAACCTTCCCTTAGGTGATTCTAAGACAAAGTCCAATTTCTTTTGGCGTGAATGCTAAGTTACAAATTCTGTTTGCATGGTCTGAGAACGCGTCACGGAATAGCCACCCATTGTTCAGGTCTTCTAAAAACGTGAGAAACAGAAAGCAATGGAACCCAACTGGAAACATGCAGAGAAAAAGAAACAAATTAATACTTCAAAATACCCTGGAATATTAAACTCAAGACAGCCCAAGGCCACCAAAAAAAAAAAAAAAAAAAAAGATCCATCCAGTAATACTGAAAGATTTACTTAGGGTTGCATATTGAAGGAAATAGCCACATCTGAAGGAAAAGAATTCCCCAATGATTCTAAGGTGGGAGACAGCACAGCCACTGTCGCCTCTGTACTGAAAAATCTCTTGTCCTTTGAGTCACTGGAATTCCTTGGAACATGGTGTCCCTGAGAACATACACAGGCTGCTGATTTTTGCCAGTTACCTTAGCTTGGTCTTTAGAACGGTGACCCAGCTCCACACACCAAACAAGGTACACAATACCTCCAATATCTCAGCTACCATCATCTGTTTCTTCTCTCTGCTACCACCTTCATGTGCTAGGATGTGAAGCCAAAGGGGAGGACAGCATGCAGAGCACACAAATACATGTAACCCCCATAAATATGTACTCATGGAAAAAGCCCAACCCAGGCAGATAGGTGCAATGCAGTGACCCACACACTGCAGCCCCAGTTCTGCTGCCTCAGCCAACTTCAGTTCTCCCAGGAACCTAAGGGAAAGGAAGACAGAAGGGAACACAACACAGTGAATCCAGTACAAGACAGTACTTGGAAAAAAACATACTCTATTTTCACTGGTTCAGAAGAAGAGACATAATTAGCAGAATGCCTAAAGTATTTTATTCTATGTAAAAGATGAAACATCAAAAGAGTTGAGGGTTCAGACACAAACTTTTAATGATAAGAAAGTAAAAGACTGTCTCCACAGCTGGAACAGGGCATAGGAAGAGCTACCGGCAATGGAGTGACTCTAATAGTGAGCTGTGAAACTACCTTGGGAGCTAATTTTTGGGCTTGCTCTAAGGCCAGACATTACAGGTTGAAATATAACTGGCTCAGAGAGGTGCAAAACCAAGGGTCCTCCAAGGTGACAGCTGAAGGAAATAATACCAAAGACATCAGTACATACAGCCACACTGCATTAAGGTGATCCTTTTATCTTTTCACACATAATTATGAATAAAATAAAGGCTCGTTCTTCAATCTGTAAATGTCAATGTACCTCCAAGCACACACACACATTCTGCATGGGAAAGTGGGGAAAAAGTATACCTATTAAATGAAACTTCTAACACAATACAAAGAACAAATTTATTCATTCAATATAGACTAAAAATAGAAGGATTTCTTTATGCCTTCAACCTTGCAACATTTTACTGCAGCCGTCACAGTAGAAAAATCTGCTGAAAGGTAGCACACATCATGGTTTCCATTATATATTTGTTTTAAATACTTGCAGCAGCACATCCTTTAAATTATATACCCCAATAAATAATCTACCCCAATAAAGCTAAAACTTCAGCAGAATACAATACATGCAATTGTAAACTGAAAAAAGCACACTTTTGAACCATTAGAAGCTAGCACTGCAAGAAGCTTCAGGTTCTGCATTCACTGCTGCTTTTGGCTTCTCACTTTGGAGCAGATAAAGGGCCTAGTGCATACATCCAGCAAAGAAACTCTTGTCAAGCAATAAAAGAAGCATTATTCTGTACCTTGAGTTCTCCAGAATATTCACCAAAATTCTTTGCTTTCAGCTCTTTAAAAGGCATGAAGTTTGTGTTTCATTTTCATTGGGGATTTTTGTTGTGGTTTTGTTTGTTTGTTTGTTTTGCATTAGTCTGCTCTACAACTTCAGATTTTTTCCTTCTCAAGCAGATGTTTCTTCAGAAATTACAACATAGTATTTTTTAGAAAGTCTAATTTTAGTTCCATGAAGCAGACACTTGGATTCCTTTAATGTTACTTTCAGTGGACACAGTTGATATGCATATTAAAATTATTTAAATATTTGTAGGTGTACAAAAGGTCCAAAACCATAAATTTGCAAGTTTTGTTTAATGTTCTAGATAAATATTTTAATGTGTTGTAGTAATGGTAATTCAAAATTAATATATTTTTTGCCATTATGTATGTAACTGATAGTGAGAAAGCAGACCCTACCCTGTCATCAGTATGTTCTTATGTCATTTTCCACATGCAAAACTATTGCTATTGAGTGTATCTCCATATCTTCAAAGATCATCAATAAAGGGAAACTACTACTTTAAATCTAGGTTTTAATGATGATCATGAGGCAGATATATTTCCAGAAAACAGCAAAGCATTTGAATTACTTATTATACAAATCATCTGCCACCACTCCAGTGGCATCAGCACTGCCAGCACCTAACTACACATGCTGTAGATGGGACTGGAAGAAATCTCTTCTCTTTGTTTGAAATCATTGTGAACATCTCTCATTTCTCCTTTCTCAGCAATTTATGTAACCACAATGATCTATTATTATTACTATAAATACGGAAGAAATGCAATTGTTCCAGCTTTTTTTCCCCCCCGAAACTAAAGACACCACACCTAAAAGGAGTTCCCGTCACTTGTCTCACTACCACAAAACCGTGTTCCTCAATTTCGTCCCTGGTGAAGAGTCACCACTGTTGCCACACTGTCTCACAAACAAACACGCTTATTTTGAGCTATGCAACTACAAAGCAGGATGAAGCACAGCAGAGAAAGTGCTTTTGTTGAACAAATTCAACCATGAAATGAGCTATTCTAGGAGTCTAGGAAATTGAGCAAGAACTTGTGCTCTATATAAACACTTCCACTACTTCCTCTCCCTAAATTTGAACTTCAATTCCTGTATGCCAACTCCTTTAAAGTGCAAATAGAGATGACTTACCCTCATCCAATCCTCCAAGAGACACAACAGACATGCCACTACAGTCACGCCCACATTTTCTGACAAGCTAGAAAGCTTCAAAGCAACAATAAGTGACACAGAAAAAATAATTTTATTTTTGCTGAATTCTTATGAGGGGATTGATTTTATTGCTAATTTCAGCTAGAGTGTTTGGATAAACATAAACTTCATATAATTCCTTCTTAGGAATTTTTATATGTGATAAATAATTTGACAAGTAGCTATATATTGTAGGATGTTATTTATTTTTTTAAATCAACTTTATTAAATGCTGGTTTTTGAATGGAAAGACTAGCATTTCTTACAGGTCTGTGACAAGGAAGGCAAAACAACATTGGGAGCTTGAAGTTCTAAAGAGATTAAAATAACTTCTGTTTGTCTTGTAAGGTAGACCTGTTTTTTATAACATGAGCTGTAAGAGGCTGTACTATACAACAGTGCACTTCTTACACAGTGATACCATATTTACATTTATTTCCACCATTCTATCATTCTGTAGCAAATTTTACACCCTTATGCTGTCCAGAGAAGACTAGAATTGGAAATAACTAATTAAGAACTGAAAGAAATATTTTCAAACTGTTACTTGGTCATATTAGGAATTTAATGTGTTTTCTGTGATCTTGCAGCTCATCAGGCTCAAAATAAAAACATACAAATTCATCAAGCAAAAAGTACAGAAGACTCAATTTAGTGCTCTGACTGTGCCAAAAATACTGTGCATACATCTTATGATTACACTTTTAAAAACTAGTGGAAGAACTGGAAAATATTCAGCTAAAACCCACAACATTAGAGTCACATGAGTAACTTTCACCAGTGAAAGACTTTAGTAATCAAATTTCAATACTTACAATAAGATTTAGAAGCAATCTGATGAATGTCAAAATACCACCTTATACAATTAAATCTACCACGTGTACCACATCAGAGCTACCAAAATCAGATCACTAAGATCTTTTTAAAAAGAAAAAATTTCTCAGAACCAAGACAAACAAGCAAAAAAATAAAATAAAGGCCAGTAACATATACACCCGAACTTAAAGGCTGATAACTTCATTGGAGAATGAGATTTCATAACCATGTCATACAGAACTATGATGGTGAGAGTTTAAATCAGAGTTGAAATATTTCTATGTAAAAAGGAAGTACACCAAGCCTCTTAACCAACAGTAAAGAGGAACAGTTTTCCATTGCTAAAGAAAACATTGCATTAAAGAATGACCAATTCCTCATTTCTGCTTCTTACCAGGCAGTGACTCTGCAAAGAAAAAACAGCTAACTTCCCGATCAGTTTCCAAAAGAGCACTGAGAAAGTGGTACTAAGAACCTCTCAAATGGGAAAATATGAAGTTATAAATTTGAAAAAAACCCAGTATTTTCATAAAAATAACTGTGGAGAGGGGAGAGATATAAAACTGTTGATTTCTGGAAGTGTCAGTATATATGGCATTCAGGGACTGCTCCACAGGTCTACAGACTGACCCAGGTAGACACTCACCATAGGGATCAACAAACACAGGAAATACTCCTGGACACTCCCAACATTTCTGAAATAATGTGCTAGGAACACTGATGCAAACAAGGATTGGCTTCTCTACATTACACATCACTTGGCAATTCTTACTTTCGAAATCTGGCACACTGAGTGAATTAAAACTAAAAAGTTACTGAAAAGTTTTGCAGATTTCCAGAAGCTTAATAAAGGAGCCATTTAAAAAGTCTCTCATGCAATTCAAACATCTCTGTGAAATGTTATCAAGGTTACTGTTACTTGCCATCACCACCAAAACTCATCCATTTCCACTGTTCCTACAGATTTGCAAACACCTCTCCTGTATTCTTGCTGTTCAATCTCTCTTTCCATACACCTTTTATTAAACTTTTTTCTTTTGCAGCGCATCTGTTCAAAAACCACACCAAGAACAGAGTAGAAATGTTCTCAAGGTTTCTTACGTAGCTGTTCACTTAAGGGAACAAGACCAGAAACCTGTAAGAAAAGCCTGTATGCAGTGCTGGTTGTAAAGCAAAAACAGTAACATTCAGGAAATCATGGATTCCCATGAAAATGGCACCCTGCTGCTGGATCACACGCTTCAGTCACTCATGGCACACTGCTGCCTGGGGAGTTGTGCTGCTGCCAGGAAAATGACTTGCAAAGGGATGGAAAAAACGTAGAAATTTTATTTTGAGTACACAAACAACTGACTTCTCAATTATTTTGGCTTCCTTTAGATAAGGTTTCTGTTCGGCACGACAGAGACAAGCCAGCAGGCATAGATCATCTTTGATGCAGAAGGGGAAACCCGTGGAGTTACACTCAGAGGCAGCTCTGGGGGTGGTTCTGGCAAACACCCACTCCAACCAAACTGATATGGGAATTCCTTTCCACTCCCCAGCACATGGGAAGAATTATATTACAGAAAATTACAGTTTAAAAGATGCATGCTGGAGGTTTCTTGCTTAGTATGACTTATTCAAAATGTATAAAAAATACCCTCCCCACAAAAGAAATACTGTAAAAGGAAACTATTTTAAACTTCATTATAATGAATGAAGATGAAATTTTAATCACAGGCATGGAAGCTGGCTTTTGCCTTAAGAATAGTAATAATTACCAGATTTCATTCAATATGAACAAACAGAAGACAGCAGTTTGAAATGGCCAAATTACCATTAACTTTTTACTTGCAGTATCACTCAGTTAAGACAAAAAAGGGGAATGAGAAGATGAATCATTTAAAATACTTAATAGGTGGCCTATACGCTATATTTCCATAATTAAAACTGGGCCATTGTAGCTGAGTATTCATTAAGACTTCACTCAAGAAAGAGATTTAAGAAGACACAAGTAGTATGTATCAAAAGAAAAATGACAAAACCAGACATCCATCAATAGAAGAATTACAAGATGTAAAGTTTCTCCAAGTAACTTAAGGAAAGTTAAAAGTTACAGAAAATTCCCTGACGTCAGGCCTAAAAGAAGATACAGTAGAATAGAGCAAGCCCTTAAAAAGACAAAGACAAAGTGAACGGTGTAGAAAAGGCTATTGTTTTGTAAAAAGGCATAGGATGATTCAAAAGTATCTCTTCAGAAATTTCTGGGGGTCATTTGAGATTTTGGGTGAGCTGTTTTTTAGTCCACAAGGAACTGATTTAATGAACATATGCTAAACAAGTCAGCATTTTAATAAGCATCCAACACATTTAGGAGAGCTGTCTCTGAACACATTTTATTTGATGTTCTTTTCAAAAAGTGCTGAAATAAAATGGAAATTCAAGAAGCGTTAAGACATTGCTAAAAATGGGCTGATATTTTAAAACATCAAGCTGCCTATTCTAGGTACCCACATGTCCATTAACCTTCCACCAACCCCGAGCCAAAAAACGGTAAAGCTGATAGGACTCTATTAATAAAATATTCAAGGGGTGAGATAAAATTAATGACAGTCAACAGTTCTGAGAAAACTAGTTTTTAGTATCAAACAGGCATGACTTAATTCTCTGATGAGATTATAAATTTTCCCAATAAAGGCAGCTACAAAAAGGTAGTAAATTTTTGTGGTGTACTTTGGTTTTTGCGTACAAGACACCAACATAACTGGTGGAATAAAGTTTCATTAGAACACAGACTACCAAAGATGAACAACTATTCAGATGATGCATCTTCAACAGTAAACAAGGGGAACTATTAAATAAATAGTTATAGCTCCTATGGGGCCTGCCACAATTTGAACTATGGCTGGCACTTTTCATCTTTATTGAATATAAAAGTATAAATCAAGCACCGGTAATTACTGTGGATAAGCACAAGAGTGGCAGATAGCTACAGGTAATCACATAGACAACACATGACATCATTTGCATGATAAAAATGCTTTCAGATGAATTTATTTTTTAACACAAGGAAATGTAATCTATTAAGGAAGAGGCAGGGGAAAGTGCATCTCCATGGGAACAACCATTTGCTTGAGCGACACAAGTATGAAAGGCAGGTCCAGGTACGTCAATGGAAGCAGCTATGAGTCTGCTGCTTCTCTCCTGAGATTTCTCAAGACTCATGATTAATTATTAAGACTCCTAAATGACACTTTGTTGGGTTTTTTTAAGTTCAGTATCTGATATTTTGGTAGTAGCTTCGAGATCAAAGTTGGAAACAGATTTGATTTAAGGACTAATACTCATGACCATCATTCCCAACTGTGCTGGTTTAGGAGGTATTTTAACGAGAATTTTCTTGTGATCCTTGGAGAGGCAGGCGTGATGATACATATTTGTATAGAGAGAACTTAACTTGCTTCACTGGGCAAAGCAAAACTTTCAAAAGCTGCTTCACTAGATGAAGCATCAGTCTTGCAACTTGCAAGACTTTGTTTCAAAAGAAGGAGTGCATTTTTGATTGCCTCTCAGAACAATGGATCCTCTAAGGAAGGACACATGCTCTGCTTGTTCTGAATGGGAAATTACTGTACAGTAAGACAGGAAAGGCTTAAAGACTACAGTTTAGTTGAGGACTCTGAGGAGAGGTAAAAAAAATTGTACAGATACGTGGTGCACAGCACATACATGTTTCATTATGGTAAGAAGTTCACAGCACCTAAACTATTAAAAAAGAATACTCTTAAGCACCAGCTCTTTTGTGTGGATGTTAAGAATATTCTGAATCAATTTGTGAGTTAGATATGCCTTAGGCAGTTTCTTACTGTCACAGGACCTATGAGCTTAAAAGAGCATGAGAGGTGCTTTACACTCTAGATGCTCACCAGTGTGAGTAAGTGTGGTCACAGCACACAAAAAGCCAGACTCCGTCATAAGGCACTTTCAGCCTCAGCTGAACAAACACACCGAGAAAACCATTAGAAAGGAAACAGAGAATGAGTAAAGTATCCTAACAGTGCTTCAGAACTTAAAAACCCATGTAGGTGTGTGCAAAGGGCTGAGGCTTGGAAGATATGACACAAGGGATGGCTCAGCCATGAAACCACCAAGTTTTTTCTCACACATTTTCATCGTTCACCACCAGAGTGAAGGGAAGCACCCTGCACCATGCAGCTTTGTTACGACTGAAAAGATAAACACATGCATATGCTAGGACACACCTCTATTCCTTCACTTAAATAGATTTCTGTTGGACATAAATAAAAATGTGTTTACATTAAGCAAATATTGCCCACATTTTATACAAACACTTGACATATTACTACAACACAACTGCAGTCCTCTCCTAAGGTATCTTTCAGACAAAATACATACATTAAATTTATGTTTTAAACAACATAAACCTATTTAAAAGGAGCTTAAAGTCACAACTGGGACTTTGATTTTACCCACACAAATCACTGAAAAGGCATAATCACATTTCCTGGCACTGTAATCAGTATATTCAAAAAGTATCTGCAGAAAGGACTATGGTACTAAATATTACCATGGTAAATTTTATGACAACCTTATTTGCCTGCTACCCATCCCTTAGTCCTTAATTTCCATGTACTTTATGACAACTTAGCAGTGGAAGACATGGTAATGAAGGAGTGACTTAAGAAACCAAACCTGTTAGAAACAACATTGGCAGAGGATAATCCTACATAAGCTATTGCTGTGTTATTTTTAAGTGAACCTTTTAGCTTTCTAGTAAGTCCAATCCCAAATCCTAATTTTTCTATTTAAGAGTCATTTTGTACAGCAGTCTGCAATAGAAGAAGTTTTCCCTATGTAAGACTTCATAAAACACAGGCAAAAAACCAAAACAGAAGCAAAAGAAAACCTCTCAAAACACTTCTAATGTGCCTGTTTCTGTTTTATTCATAATATCCTAAAATACCACTAGTAGGTTTTCCTAGCATAAAACAACAACTTATCACTATGTTTATAAACTTTTCTAGCCATATGCAAAGTCCTTTTTAATCAGTCCTTAAAAATCAAAGAGAAAAAAACCCATTTCACTTGACTTTCATATAGATTTCTTTAAAATACACACAAAATTGTTCAAAGCTATGTTGTGAAGACTTTACATGCAAGTAAAAAATAGAATACGTATTTAAGGACTTGGAAGTTGATGGAACACCTCAGACCACAGAAGCTTAACCCCTGGCTCTGTACATAGCCACACTGTAAAATCCCATTCATAAAGCGATTTAGCTTTGGCTATGATACCTATGCTGAACAATCCAGTTTACATCCTTCATCTTTCAAGTGAGAGGAGTTGGCATGAAAGGAGAGGATTCAGCAGTTGATATGTGTATGAAAATCACAGTTCTTCAGCCACTGAAAATACACAACCTCTGACAAACTGGAACAAAAGTAAAATCTTTTTCTGCTGGATGTCATGCAAGAAAACACATTACAGATTTTTACACGTGATTCTCCACCCACACCCACTCTCTCTGTGTCTCCCTCCCTCCCTCAATCATCTACCAACCATGTCACCTCAAACAAAGCATAAAGACAATCCAAACACGCTTGTTAAAAAAAAAAATATATCTACATTACATTCCCAACCTGAAACTCATCAAGTCTACTAAATTTACTCCAAAATACAGAAGGACTTACCCAATGTGTCTTTCAGATTTTTAACCAGAGAACCTTTCTTCAAGCTGTTTTTTCGCTCCACGTAATTTGATGGCACATATCCCGTTTTGTTGGCCGCGTTTCTTACCCTCCACCATGTCTTAGAATCATCTAATAGCCAGAGACGCTCATTTTTCTTGATGTCAAGTTCTTGGTCCTGCTGTGCAGTGTAATCCCACTTTGCAATAACAATAACTTCTTCTGTCATCTTTCATGGAGTCCTTCTGCAACAAAATATAAAACACTATCCTCAGTAAATTATGTCATATAATTCTTCCTCATTTTTTACTTTGAATTTTTCTAAAATAAGCAAGAAAAAGGCTAGGGAAAAATGAGAATGCCATACAGGGAAATCCCTCTTTTAAAAGTAAGGGAAGTCATATTGACCTTTCCTGGTTTTTTTGCCACTAAAATAAGGCAACACCTTGATAGAAAATTCTGGTCATTATGTATTACATACACTTCCTCAGAATGTATATAAAATATTATCTGGATATATATCAACAAAAGCTAATTTATAAAATCCATTTAGTTTTTGTATATAGCATTATAAAAGTATCCCACATGTGGCATTCCAAGTTCTGATCCAAGAAAAAAAATAAAATAGCAGCATTTCAAAAATATATTTTCCTTCTGCACTAGTTTTGCATCCTCATACTAATATCACATATATAAGTCTTCTGCATTTAAACAAAGGTATCAATTTTTTTTTAGTAGAAAGTTAAGAAATAATTCAAGAAGTAATGCAACCCAGCAGGGAAATCTGCCATCAATAAGAGGGTGCTGTCTTTAGCAAGTCTTTGTTCACCATTTTGTGCAGGCAGCACAAAACCGCCTTTAAGAGTCTTCACTCCCCCTTTGTTCCCAGGAAGATCCCAGCTCAGCACACTCCTGCAGCAGGCGTTAGTCAGCGGGGTGGAAAAGAACACCCACTGGATTTCATTTCTTCCCTACCTGAAACATATCCAGAGTTCCATTAAAGACTGAATGAGTTGTCTTTTTCTCACTTACCTGTAAGAACAATGATCTTTTCCAAAGCTATTTGTCAGCTGCACAAAGACAGCTGCATGCCTCCACATTTTCCTACGCATCCCACCAATTACCAGGAACAACGTGAGGGAGCACAATAGTGTGCAAGGAAAAGTCCAATGCTAGTACCAATGGCATTCAAATATATTATAATGCCAACCAAAACATGTTGATTTTACCTTCTAAATTCTGAGAAGTCACCTAAAGCGTTCTAATTGCTGCTGTGAGGGTTGGGGGAGAGGGAAGTGGAGGAGGACAGAGAGAGCAGGAGGTAAGAACATATTTGAAAATCAATGTAGCAGATTTTGGGGTTTTTTACAATAAAAGATGCAGATTTCATTTAAACTACAGATTAGTAGAAAAAGGTGCAAAAGTACTCCAAACTATTCATATCCAACGATCTTTGTAACATTTGACTTTGTTGCCTAGGTCTTGGAAGTCTACAACCCTATCTTCTCTGATACCTAATAGTTTATGTGACAGAAAGGTAATTAAAAAACCAAACCTCATTCAGAAATTCTGTTCAGCGTGTAAGTTACGTCACCTATATTCCAAAAGGGTTCCTTCTGCAGTCTGTAAATACACACACACACACACACACACACTTCCCCCTTTAGCTACAGTACAAACTGTGAAAACTGCATGCCAGACAACCCAGCTTATCTACTCTAGGAAAAATAAGTGCTTTCCTTATTTAATCTATAATCATAAAACATAATAGCGGACCCTATTATAAATTAATAGCCTCTTTTTACTTTGAATTTTGTTTCCAGGAGAACATCATACAAGCCTGAGCTATGGTTGCTAAACCATTTGACAGCAAAGCTCTGGCAAGCACCAGCAGTATCACCCCTCATGGCCAAGGAAGGACATGATTTTTGAAAATCTGAAGCTGAGTTGAACAGGTTTAAATTCTCATTTTCCACTCAAAAACCAGAAAGAACATACAACAATTAAAGCATTATTCAAATATGCACTTGCATGGCTGAAGTCCCCAAGACAAATTTAAAAAGGAGCTATGATGCTTTGAATAACTGAGAAGCACAACCCTTACATTTCAAACAAGCTGTGACTTATGCAGTGGAACCAATAGTTTTACAAGAAATAAGTCAGTAACCATTCAACCATGTTTTTCCCCTAAAATAATAATCCCATCTGACAATGACAAAGAAGAGCCTGAGCTCTGGACCTCAGTCTCCAATAAACTGCCCTGCTTTCTGACTGACATAAAATGGACAGAGAGCCTACAGGTCAATAAGCTGATGTAGCCACAGGGGACTGCAATCAAACGTTCCGGAGGCTGGTGTTGTCAATATAATTTATGTCTCCAATTTAGGTTGGTTTATTTTATCTCAGCAATTGTAAAATGGTCAATTCTTACTATTCCTGGGGACATGGAGAACATGAAGAAATAGGACATCATCAATGCAGCTGGTTGATGTTGCCACTGCATAGGCTCCCCTTCTAAAAAAGGTTATTTTCACAATACAGACAAGTTAAAATGATAAATATTAAAGCATAATAATAATAAAAAACCCCACATTAGGAATACTATTTGAGTAGTGACTGATGGAAAACTATTAAACTCTTCCTATACTTCTGAAGAAAAAGAAGAATTTGAATTGACCCCTATTGTAAGAGTCATCAAGTCATTCCCCACGGTGTTGGGCAAGGACAGAAGCATAGCAATAGACTCTTTAGCAGGGCCGACAACATCCACTGGAGTCCTCTGAAACTCACTTGTACAGGGTGCTCAAACCTACTCGATTTCTTAAATTCCCTTCAATGTAGACACGTAAAAATGTCACTGTGCCTGAGAAAATATGTCATTTCACAAGCAGACCCCTCAAATGATGCAAGTTTGGCAGAAGTATTCAGGTATAGAGAAGCCAAGTTTCTTGAGTACCACGCTCACACATAACCCCTTTCAGTAAAGTAGTCCAGATTTTACTAAATGTTTAGTGGCAGAAACTTTCCTTCCCAAGTGGGGACAGGATTTAGAGTCAAAATGCATAATGTAATTGCAGCTAAACATTTGCCCATTTAAAGCTGTATACATGTGTGTAGAGTTTAGTTGTGTTGGGTTTTCACTTCTTTAGTTTTAGGTTTGTTCTTTTTTGGGGGGGAATTTTGTTTTGTGTTTTGCGGTTGTTTGCTTGTCGTATTTTGTTTGTTTGTTTTTAATGTGGAGAAATATATTAAAGTTCTTAAAATTATTTTCTTATGGTTACATCATTAGACTGGCTCCATCAAGGACAACATGGCTCTTCCTGTGACATCTGCAGAGCTAAGATTTCCTAATATATGAATAAGGACACATTTGTTTCCCAGAAGGGGGGCTGTAGAAGTAATCATTTTGAAATGCTTCTACAACACAGCCGTGTGCCAAATAAAAGATTATAAGCAGGCAACATAACTAGATTTGGGTGAAAATGAAAGGAAAACACAATAACAGCCTCCCAAAGCATCTAAGAGTACCATAAAAACTTGACATGGACTGAAAGCATGAAATTCCTTTAGTGTACTGCTTACAGACTGCAAAACAAAACATACTACAGTTCCTAAAGATTTTAATGGCAACATGAGATTCCTTCGCATCAAGAAAATGAAATCCATTACTGCTAAGAGTGCACAACTTTCTGGAAAGTTCCTTCTCAAAAAGCTCGGAAGTCCTAGCACTGAAATACTGAGTTGTCTTCTCCAACTTGACAGAACAACATTCCACATTTTAAAAAGCACCAGTGAAAAGCTTTGAAATACTTCTGCAAGGAATTGTAAGTGCACAAAATGCAAGTCTTTCCTCCATACAGTATTGTTTCACATCACCCTGGTTTTTATCTTACCATATCAAGTGGTATTTGCTTTACTTTTATGGCAATCCAACTTCCAACCTTAAAAACCAAACCCACCATATTAAATGAGAGCAAACAGAACTCCACAAACCAGACCTTCAAAAGGTAATTCTTATATTACCTATGTGACCAATACACAACTCAACTCCTTTTAATCCAGCAATTCCTTCACTGCTATCAGTCCGAAAAAACTAATTTATTTTACCAACATTGTATTTGCTGAAATGCTGAAACTAATACAGTTTAAATTGAGCTCACATATTTTCAGCCACTTTGTTACTTCCCTCCAGTTTAGGTTTTGTTAGGAAAGGAGTCCTGTCTTCAATGGAAGCTGCCCTACTGCAGAAGCACACATGAAAATTTTTCTACACAAAATTGTCCTTGGGAAAGAGGGCAAAAACTGAACAATTGTTCAGCCAAGAAGGCAAGGAACAAAAACTCAGCCAAAGTCAAGATCGTCATGGCTGTACTGAAAGTCTGCTCAGACAGGTGAGGAACATTAACTAACCATATGGCAGAATAAAGGCAGACATTGGTGAAATATCTGGTACTGTAGCTTCTGTATGACTTCATGAGAAAAAAGTCCAGAAAGGAAAAGGTTATATTCAATGAACTATCAACAAACCCACAACTAGCAATGACAGGAAAAACCCCTAATCAGACAAAGGAATGCCTATGCCATTTTGAAGCTATGCTTAAAACTGAAACATGCAAGTAATATTTGAGATTATGGAAACTTAAACATAGAAGAACTTAAGAGAATTTGCTCCAACAAATTCTAGTAGATTTGTAAATCTACTAGTAATTCTTCATGTGAAAGATTTATTCAGTTGGTGTAATTTTAAATATCAAAATACACAGAATTGTTACAGATCCCATTCTCTTTTTACCAGGCTGGGATTTCAATCCTTACGCTCTCCCTCTCCCCATATAGGACTAATATATTTCTTCCACAATGACAAATAGGAAAGAATCCTTATCAGCATGCCACCTGAACTGGAATCTTCTCCTATAGACTGACACAAGATAACACTATGACTATTTTAATGCCCTGGTCCACTGGGTAGAAAAGCAGCATCTTTTCTTGCCCTCAAGAGGAAGGCTCACAGTTATGTCAGGCTTAGTTAGGACAGTGCAAACAGAGAGTAGGTTTGAGCTTTAAAGATGCAGTGAGAAAGGAAGCAGTTGCTCTCCTTGTTCACAATTTGTTTTGCGAAAAGGAACATGACTGAAAAATGACTGACAGTAATGCTTGAAATTTAATCCCTCACCAAGGGAACAAGCAAAAATTCTAATAATAGGCAGTGCCAATTGATATAATAGACTGTTCTGGAATTGGATGTCTTCCCAAAAAGAAAGGGACAGAATTGATGCAGAGGCTTTTAAATGACACTGATGTACATAAAACACCTAATTGCTATACAATATTAAGTAAGATATAATTACTATATGATATTTAGTTAATTACATGGGAAGAATGGAAAACTAACTAATGACATATCATGGTTTTCTCTAAGATTTGAATGCTGAACAACCTCTCCTCCTGTCCCCAAACTCTGAAAAATCAAAGTGGGTTTTGAACCCTGCAGCATTTGTTGCTAACAGGCCAGCTATCTGGTGCCCAACTGGTTAATCTTTCATTAGCTACGGCAAATAGGCAGTATTTGGTACTCCAAGGTAATATAGTTGCAGAAAATAAATTTTAAAAAGTCCGTGTTCATCAAGACTTGTTTCATAGTACCTGGATGTACTTACTGTATTCTGCAATTAATAACTTCTATTAGATCACTTCATCTGAAGTACGCTCTAGGTCTGAAGCTTTCTTGTTTATGATGATGCAATCTCTGCTTAGCTTGCCTACAGTTTCAGGAAATTTGAAGTTTTGTTTTCACCTACAGTTTTTTTCTTTGTTGCATGTGTGGGTGTGTGGTTAGTTTTCTTATATCAGCCTAGATTAATAGTTTTGACATACAGAAAGTTTTCAAAAAAACACATCTTTACATTTGAAATAGTTTTGTTCAGTTTTTGAGGATCAGTAAAACACCAACACAAAGACAGAACTCAGAAGGCATTAAAAAGAACCAGTAACGTGAATTCAAATAAACACTTGTGAAAAAGAATACACCTTTTGGACATACTTTTAGCTATTTCCAGTGGAACACGTTTGAAGAAACAGGAAAAGATCACCTCTTTCATTCAAAGGCCAAAGTTAACCTAAACCAAGGAAAACATATTTCTAATGATTGTTACAAGGAAATCTCAAAATGCAGAGGTTTAAAAAGAATAAACAAATTGACCCAAACTATGGCTAATCATAGTCCTTTGTCATAACCAGTAAAACCGTTTCCATGCTTTGTTACTTGGGCTATTTGCTGGTGCTTGGACAAATAGAGATGGATCACATAAAGGCCACTTTGTCTAATTGCTTTTGCAGTTTAACACTTTAATACTTCATATAATGTGTGTCAATCCACCCCAAGAGACACATTTCTTCAGAAAGAGGTCACTGCATCAAAATCTACTGTAAGACTACTCTCTCCCTCTTTTAAATGAAGTTAACTAAATAGCTGTAGTGAACAAGCTGTGTAGATCTGAGGTTTGTTCATCACCCAGCTGTGTAGATCTGAGGTATCAAACTGATACCTGAGCAAAAAAGCTCCCCACACCCAGGCAGTCTAAAATAGTTGATTGCTTTAGCACTAGCTTGACAATTAATTTGGGGTATTTCACTATTAGGTCTCATTAGGATACATTGATTATAGAACTGAAAGTGATAGGTGAGTAAGTGCAAGTAATTATTATCTAATTTACTTTGATGTGCAAACTGAAGACACAGTCACAATCAATAGATGCTGCTGTCTGTACTTTAGGGGGTCAGTTTTCCAAAGGCGAAAGCAAAGATGAGTGGAAGGCGTAAAAAAATAAATATGAAAGATGTAAGTAAATTGATCCACTGCAAAGGAGGAATGCTTTACTACAATTTCCAACCTACTCTCACAATTTAGCATCTACAAAAGAAGAATTGGTTAAAAAAATAACATGTTAAAAAAGTGAGGTGAAAAGAGGTTTCCTGTGTCCCCTTTCCCTGGTCCTTTCTTTGAAAAGGAAAACTGATAGCAACAAGCTGAATCCAGAAAGGCAAACTCAAAGTATCGAAAGAAGTAAAATTCAGCTCATCAAGAACTATTAAAAAGGTATTAAAAATTTATTGGAATAATTTAAATATTAGTAAAATAACAAGTACGGAATTAGATAGAATATTAAGTTGACTGCAAATGATACAGGAAAAAAGTTTAATACTTATTTCCACACTATGGGATTATTTTACAGAGACAACCATTTTCTTCTGTGTCATTAACTAGCATATAAAAGTAATAAGAAAAATTAAAACACTTTTAATGTCCAAATGCACCCCAAGGTATCAGAAACATCCACAAAGCTATTACAGTTTTAGCTATTCACAAATTTTTTTTTTTTTTTTTCACTTCTTTTGAGATCCTGGTTTAGACCCATCTACCCAAGATGGACAGATTTACCAATCAGCTAAGGGATAGCCCCAGCCACAATGCAGGAGTGCTTCAAAGGCATGCTCAGCAGGTTCTGTGAGCTTTTCTGGCAGCAACAGGACATTTGTTCTTAAGCACAAAAAGCACTTGGTTTCCTTTCGCGTCACTTAACGGGAAAAAACCTTAAAATCAACCAGAAAGGCATAATTATAGATGAAAGGGTGAGGGCGATCCAGGCTGGTGCAACAGTTAATGGCACCAGAGGCACTACAGCCTGTGCACCGAGGCAGGACAGCCCTGCCACAGTCCCCTTCTACAGGCACTAAAAGGATGGGGCTTGTAGATGATACTTCCTGTTAACACAACCAGGCACTACATCTCAAAAAAAGGGGAAGGATCATTCTTAACTAACCAGCAATTTAGAGCTGTACTAACTACCTTGACCTTGCTACCTATACACCTCAGACCCTGTCCCCTTGGTGTGGCCTGCCACTGTTCATTGGCACAGTGGTGTGAGGGCTGGGGTTTGTTTCTGCACCCAAATGCCTTCGACAGCTGCTAGGCAAGGTTGGCCTCTCTAAGCCCCACAACATATCTGATATCCCAATCTCTAATACAGCTGCAGCTATGCCAGCACCTTGTATCTCACATTGCAGAACAACTGCAAACAGGAAACCTCAAGACTAGTTTAGTGGTAACGAATTTCTGCATAACTCCAATAGAGCAAAGAAATTAAGCATGTTTTTTTTCTTGTAAGTGGCTTAGAAGTCTTTTTCAAAGACACACAAAGAAATAAAGGAGAATACATGTTAGAAACACCCAGAAACACATCCTTCCTGCTAAGGAGTCAGTACAGCATTTTATCATTCAACAAAAATGAAATCTTTGTGTGTTTGTGTAAGAATGCATAAAAAGATGTTTGTAAAAATTTTTCCCATCCAAAGTTTTCATGAAGTCTTTCACACAAATGAGTCTGCTCAGGTGAAATAAGCAAGCACGGACTGCTTCAAATGATCTCTTAAAATGTAAAAACATTTAAGGAAAAGGAATAGTTTTAATCTAAGGGCTACATCCCCTCAGCAAGATCCACTTATGTTTTGCTTGCAGTCCAGATTCTTAGTGATGTCAATATCCAATGGCTGTAGATTTTCCAGCTCTCCAAGCCCCACTTTAGCAGGAAGGTGTAGCACAAGTGTCTGTTGTGCAAGACCAGTGGGGATGCCCTCAGAAGTAGAGGCTGCCAAGCACAATGAGGGCAATTTTCCAGCTCATTTTTTTCCTCCTTTCTTGGAAGCCAAAGTCACCTCACATTCACAGCTGCCCATTATTCAGACTAATTCAGCTTCATCATTTGAGGCATACAATGTCAGAAGTTGCAGAAGAAACACAACACTGAGACGTAAAATTGCTAATGGTTATGTGAGAAAGTGGCTTCACCAAATGCAAGCCCTACCTGACCAGCTTAGTGACCTTCTATGATGGAGTGACTACAACTGTGGGTAAGGGAAAGGCTATAGATGTTATCAATCTGGACTCCAGTAAGGCCTTTGACACAGTCCACCACAACATCCTTCTCCCTACATTGGGGAGATATGGATTTGATGCACAGATTACTCAATGGATGAGGAACTGGCTGGATGCTCACATCCACAGGGTATTTGGACATTGATCAATGGCTCAAAGTCTGAACGGAGATCAGTAACAAGTGGAGTCCATACTGGGACCAGCACTGTTCAGCGTCTTCATCAGTGACACAGATGGGGGAATCGAGCGCATCCTCAGCAAGTCTACATGTAACACCAAACCACAGGTGACAAAACTGAAGGATGGGATCCCAACCAGAGGGACATGGACAAGCTCAAGAACTGAGCCCATGGGCACCTCAGGAGGTTCAACAAGGCCAAGTACAAAGTACTGTGCCTGGGTCAGGGCAACCCCTGGTATCAGTACAGGCTGGGGGATGCAGGGACTGAGAGCAACCCTGTGGAGAAGGACTGTGGAGCATTGGTAGGTGAAAGTGTGGACATGACCCAGCAATGTCCACTTGCAGTCCAGAAAGCCAACTGCATCCTGGGCTGCATCAAAAGCAGTGTGGCCAGCAGGTCAGAGAAGGTGATTCTGCCCCTTCACTCTGCTCTGGTGAGACCCCACCTGGAACACTGCATCCAGATCTGGGGCCCTCAGCGCAGAAGAGACATGGACCTGTTGCAGCAGGTCCAAAGGAGGACCACCAAGATGTTCAGTGGGCTGGAGCACCTCTTCTACGCAGACAGGCTCAGAAAGTTGGGGTTGTTCAGCCTGGAGAAGAGGTGACCTTATAGAACCTTCCGGTACATAAAGGGGGCCTATAAGAAAGATGGGAACAGGCTTTTTAGCAGGGCCTATTTGGGATAGGACAAGGGGTAATGGTTTTAAACAAAAAGACAGTAGACTTAGACTAGATATAAGAAAGATTTTTTTTTTTTTTTAAATGAGAGTGGTGAAACACCGGAACAAGTTGCCCAGAGATGTGGAAGATGCTCCATCCCTGGAAATACTCAAGGTCAGATTAGATAGGGCTCTGAGCAACCTCATCTACTTGAGGATGTCCCTCCTCACTGCAGGAGGGGTTGGACTAGATGACCTTTAGAGGTCCCTTCCAACCCTAAATATTTTATGATTCTATGAAAAGTAGCAGATAATTTAGCCTGCTAACTCTCTGGTGGTACAAAGAGAAAGCCCTCCGAGCTGTTACAAGGTAGGCTGCTGCAACATCAGAAGAACACAAATCTGAGTTCCGGCCTTCTACTAATCATGCAATACCACTCTAATTTTATGTGCTATTCACTCCTGTTTCATGTTGTGACTTTCACACAAGCTAGCCCTCCTAATTACATATTTTTTAAGATTTTCATTAGTAATACTGCTATACCACAAAATTTCCTCATCTGGTGCAGTTCAAGATACAAGTGCTTAATCAATGTGGCAGACTTTAAACCACATAATACTAAATACTATCTTTTCTATTTACGTGATAAGCACTCTGCTGTTTCAGGAGGCTAAGTTTTTAAAACTTTTTTGATGTTTTACTTGAAAAGGATATTTCTATAGCCTTTTTTGGAACAGTATGCCTGTTACAAAGTAGGCAGTGTTCATTTTTAGCTTCTGACAGATGATTTAAATGTAAAGTTCTATTTCAAAGGACAAAAAGCTGGTATTCTACAGGAACAAGCTGGTATTACAGCAGCTCATGTTACAGTTACACAGTACTAACTGCAAGCCTTATAGCTTACCTATGCTTAGAAGACAGATAGCGATAGTAATAGAAATTACAGAGAAAACACTTCAACAGGTCTTTAACTAAGCTTAGTACTGACACCATCAAACAAGGCAGTGGGCTTGTAAGACATATTTCCATACATATGGGATGACAACCTTAAGGGATTAAGAAAACCAAACAAACATATTTCAGTTTGTTTGGGGTGTGTGTTATTTTTAAGAAATGTGTATCCGTATGTCATTCAGAAAACAGGACAAAGATTAACAGACAGTACTGGCAACCTACTATAGACCAAACAAAAAACCCCAAGAAACAACACTAAGAGAGAGGATTTTTGTAGTTAGATGATTTTTACTGTTTCATCTCACCCAGACAGTATTTTTGGAAGAAGGTATTTCCCCGTATCTTGAAGACTATACATCTTTTCATGCCCTTTCATCATATATTTACCAGAAAACACAAGGAATGTGAACTGTCATCTTTGCTGATTTTGTTGAAAGATGAGAAAAAATAATGCTGTCTGAATATAAAGCAACTGCAGTGGCAGACAGTTGGCTGATACCGCTCTTTCAAGCAAGCCCTTCCTCCAGCCTTTTGCCTCCACGTGCTCGTGCCATCTGCCCTCAACCTCCCCTTCCTGAACCTGCTGCTGCAGTTCCCAACAGCAGGCAGCATTCAGGCAAGTACAGGCAGCAGCTGCAAGTATTTTTCTGCCTCCATTAGCAGCCTAATGCAGATGCAGCTGCTATGAATGGCCCAGCCTGTGGTGACATTTTCCACTATTAGTGCAAAAAGTCTTCTTGCTTAGTTTGAAGGCAATCGAGAGCAATGGTACATTCTAGACAGTGGTGGGAAAACCCAGAATGTGCAGAGAGGACATCTTCAGACATTTTGGCTGCAAACATGAGACAAACAGGAAGGTGGCCATGTTTTGACCCGTGTTTCTTGGCTGCAGAGTAAACACAACAGAATTTCAAACTGCCTCACATTTAGATATAGCAAGAGGGCCAGAAAAGAGCATTTTTCCTGAATTCTTTTAAATGCAGTTCCAGAAAAATGACGCAGTTAATAAACTCTGCGGCCCTAAAGAAAACTTTCGGAAAAGACACCTCGTGTCACCTCTAAAACAGCGGCAATGATTAATGACCACATCTCTGCGCCGGTTTATGGGTGTTTCTACAAAGTCAGAGACACAGATAAGCTTAATGTTTGTTGCTGTTGCTCTGGATGGTTCTCTCTCCATTCCTCCTGGCAGACAGCATCTAAGTTTACCTCTCTATTCAGAAACACATGAAACCAAAAACAAACAAGATAAAAGAGAAGGGAAAGTCCAGGAAGAATAAAACATACCATAGGTGTCTACATAAGACAAAATTACAAATCATTTCACACCTAACAACCTCTCTACAGTTCTTTACAAAAACAGGGTAGGAGGGAGCCAAGCACACAAGGTCAGAAAAAAACCCACATGCTCTGCTGAGAGGACATTTAGGTAATATTAGCTTTATGACAGACTGGTGAAACATGCTCTACAGAAGAACAAATTGAGTGTACCCCTGTTCATGGACTTTCATCCTTACTATCAATAAACCTTCCTTCTCACCTCGAAATTAAAACAGTCAGCCACTCAGGACACTGTGAATACCATGAGATTTTGTAAAGGAGGCATCCTTGAATTTCTTTCAAGATTCCAAATAATAAAGTGTTTGAAAGATTTGCTTCCACTGCTGCTTCTTTTCCCATAGCTCAAACATTCAATGGTCTGCAGGAGCTATACTTCACTGGAAGTATTAGTACATTTATGTATTGTATAAACAAAGAACAGTCCTCAGACATAAGAAGTTTAACCTTGATCTCACACAGAAGGACAAAGCTCAGAATCACTGTGGATTGCTACATCTTACTGCTAATCCCTTGAAACACCGCTACCTACTTTTCAAGGGATTTCACTTTAAACTGTCTATAAAACGCTGAAAATAAAACTGAACTGCTGACCTTCTGTTCCCCAATGGAAAAATCAAATATTCACTTTTTAACTAGAAAGAGGAAGAGATGTTTGCTCAGTTCAAAAACTCATTTATTTCTAGTTTTTAAGGGGAAAAAAAAAAAAAAAGAACACATTGTCCATTTCTAGACAACATTCACTCTATAGTCTTAAGCAATTTATCATTTGCTTTTCAAAAAAAAACCCCAATCAATCTACCTTATAACAGTAGGAAAATGAGAAAAAAATTAATTTTAGTTGTTAAAATAACTTTAAACTTTCTAGTTCACAGAGTACTAAGTAATTTAAAGGTCCTGTTTGGACTATGCTCCTGTGAACTTTCCAGTTTACTGTCATTTTAAATACTAAATAAATTCTTAGATTTCTGGATTTTCTTACCAAGTCACCTGGACCAAAATTTTTATCCAATATGAAAAGGTGCACGTAGCAGTGGGGAAAAAAAAAAAGATACTTCTCAGTTTAAATCTCAAGGCAAAGTTCCAAAGCTTTTTACCTGAATTGGCGTTAATGAACACCTATTTGTCATATCTAGGAGAGTTTCTCGGGAAAAAAGCTACTTTCTAGAAGCAGGTAAATATATATAGTACAGGTAAAAATAATCACCGGATGTAAGATACCATTCTTGATTATGTACTTATGTATGTAACCAAAGAGGCAGCTTGAAAGATGCACTGTTAGATTTCATTAAGAAACAGCTAACAGTATTAAATTTATTCCTGGGTAAATCTGTACATCTTCCTGAAACAGACTGGAACACGAGATAGTTACTCAGAAAGCTATGATTTTAATTTCCTGCTAGGACACGTACCCAGAGAAAGCACAATTTAAATAAAGAAACACTCTTGCTTCTTGTACGAGATCTGAGTGAATGCTGCAGCTTCACAAGTCTCTCATCAGCCATACTGACTACTGTGCTAACCTAGAAAGTATAAGGCTAGGCAAGAAATGGCAACTCCAGTCTCCCCTTAAAATTATTTATTCTTCCATCTAACAGCACTTCAGAGTCAATACAGGAATCCTCTCCTACTACTCCCAAAACACAAGTACAGAGGAAACACTATCCCTCACACTTTCCCAAACTAAACAGGTTTCAAAATTACTTGTCCTGTAACTCTTAAAGAATGCTTTAAATTTAAAACCAAGACTGCATTTTTGGTCTGGATTGTTGACAGTGTTCATTTATTTCAATCAAATTATTTCTTACATATCTTCCTCCAGTTTATATGAGGACCTCTTCCAAAAAATTGTACTTGTGAGTGCTCTCCTACACAATTACAGCAGCTAGCTATTGGTAATTCTCAGTCGATGGAGAGGGACACAAAGCCAAGAGAGAAACACCATTCACAGAAGAGGGAAGAGGATGAAAGCGGATTTTCTAAAACCCTTCTGCCAGGAGTGCTCCAGAGAACACATGCTTCTGTAAGCACGTTAGGAAGATGCTCCTTATTCTGAACTCCTATGTTGCAGTTCAGGTGCCAGCTGCTCTAAGACGGCTTACACAGACAATCTAAAAAGTTGTTCCACTGCTATTATCCCAACACAATTTTCCACTGCACCAGATCTGCCTCTCAAAACGATAAGCTTCTGAAAGTAAACTTTTACTGTAGGAATATCTGACTTTTTCCATAGAAACAGTTACCCAAAACCAAAAATAAGCAATTAGAACAGTCTACATTTCTAAGAGCAAAATATACATTCAAGAGAAACCAACACTGCCTCGTGATGCCAGACTCTTGTCCTCCTTTATTCCTACTCTCACCTTCAGTGCTTCAATAAAATGGAGTACTTCCAAACGCCTTTAAATCTCCTCCTCTTACTTTTATCTTCTGTCAAATTTCTCCAGAGCTTACCTTTCCTGAATAAAACCTCCCTGCAATAACTTGGTTCAAAATTAAACATTTAGTTTTGGCTGCTACATCACATTCCCCTTCATCCAGAAATGTTATATACTCTTGCACTGATGAGACATTCTATCCTCACACACTCACAGACACATTTTCTTTCTTACTCCTGCCAGATAACAATAAAATGCATCAAAAAAATTAAAGGGAAATAATAGCAGCCAAATAATTTCCAAACATGGAGAGAGATTGTGAGGATAAGCATCTATACAAGAACAAAGATCAAATAAAGGAAAAAAGCAGGTTCAAAACCACAGGTCTGAAATGTGGAACTTTAATCACAGAGTTCGTGTTCCTTCTATATTAATACAAATGTAAAAATTTATATTGGTACTGATTTTCAGTAGAAGTGATTATGCCATTGCTCTCATACACCAGTTCAGCTGGGAGCCATACAAAATACTAAGGTACTATAGGACACTGTCAAGTACTAAGCATTACTTGTAGTCAATATCCAAGAGCGACGCACCACAAGCCTCTTAAAAGTAACGTTACAACAGAAGTAGACAATTTCTTCATTATCTAACTCAGACCTCACTCAAACAAGACAACAGTGTTACCACATCTGGATCAAACCTCAATGAAAGGCTTTCTGAAGAAAACTGATACACAAATACTGGGAGGTGTAGGGCAGTGTATTAAAGGAGCAGCAAGTTACAATCCCACGACTAAACAGAAATAGGAGGACATATGTAAAAATTCACAAATCACCTCAAGGTAATAGAGAATAAAATAGAAAATAAAGAAAATAGAGAAAAAAGAGAACAGGGACAAGTAGGAAGATATACTCATCCTCTCCTCTTCTGGACCCCAAGGAGAGCTTAGAGAAGAGAGATCCCCTTTCCTTTCCTCTACCACAGAATTCCTGACTGTTTCAAGCGACTAATACCAAGCACTTTTATTTGTTCTTTAGCTTCTTGCAAATTAAACTCTGAGGAACAGGTCTTGGTCTGAATTGCTATTTGATGCCTTGTTCCTGCTCCTCTAGTGTGTAATAAATACATTTAGGTTCAAAGAACCCCACCCTGAAACCAAGCTATAGTCTGTAAAGGTAAGCAGCACTATGTCATTTCATCAAATATTGCCCTCACATTTGTTTCTCTTATTTTCAAAAATTCTGCAGGATTAGTTAGGGTACAAACTTGAGATGTGGAAATGCCAAAATGTGCAGCCACCACCTACAGGCCAGAATCTTTAGCTGACCAGTGACCTACTTTGTGCTGACATTTTTCTCCCCTTCTCCTAAATCACAGGCAGGAAGCAGGTCACAACAATCAGCAGGCTTCTGATCTCTCTGCTGCCACCTTTTTTCCTGAAGAATACAAAGCAGCAGCTGCTCTTCATACAATGGACATAAGCCCAGCACACAAATGGGACACCCCCATTTTGGCAACATAACGGTGTGTGACCAGTCACATGGAAGAAGACTTACAGCTCACAGCTCAAGACTTCCTGAAGTTTCAGTAATTTACTGCAGTCAGAAAGTATGTCACAGCAGCCATGCATCCAAAGAGTGCCTGAAGTGCAAGTCAGCAGCTGAGAATGCTAGCTTCCATTATCCCTTTGACAGAAAATTCAAATTCTACGGAGCACAATTGTCAAAGCCTTGCTTATGATCTAGTTTCAAAACCAGTTTTATAAACATACATACACACACGAGTTCTGTAGTTCTAGTCCAAACATTCAAGTAAACTCAAGGATGTCAACACCCTTTTGTTTTGAGATAAATGTTTTACATTACCATGCATCCAGATCTTCACCATCATAAATCAGCACTCTCTCTAGCAATAATGGAACACACCTTTCCAGATCCCATGCAAATCCAGGGCTGGCAGAAAATACTATTCAGTAATCTTCAGGGAGAACTAAGGAAGGAAAACTAATACTCTGACTGTTTAATCTTGAAAAACAAATTCAGAGATCAAATATAAAGAGAAGTCTAACCCTCATTCAACAGCATTTTTGGGGCTGGTATGTGATAACCTGAGAACTAATGGTATGAGACAACTGAGCTTATCAGGGAATGTACTAAGAGCTATGGATTTTGGTGCAAGATAGAGAACTCAAAATCAGTCTCTTAGGAAAATTTGTATCCCCAAACTACTTACTGCTTCAGGGAAATAATCTCTCTGACATCACCTGCTGTAGCTGCTTGCATGAGGCAGATTTCTAACTTGCATATAGGAACATGTCTGTTAAGATGATGGTATTGTACATTAAAAAAAAAAAAAACAGGTAAATTTTAAATATTAGTAGGAAGAAGTGGAACAAGCAGCCACAAGGACAAGGTGTGCTACAAAAATTGAAGGACCCAAACTAGTGAGGAAAAAACCAGTCTGAGTAGCAACAATAGTACCTGGAAGGATTACACATACAGCTGCTGAATCAAAAAGCAGAAGGATCATTTAAAAGAAAGGTGGGGGGATAAAAGAGTGGATGGAGCAGGTAGAAAATAGGCTACACAGAAGCTCTATTGCAGTGAACAACTAAGAGCAGCTGACACAAACAACAGCCTCTAAAATAAGGAGGGATGAGAGCTGCAGTCGATCCCTGAAACAAAAGGGTGTGAAGAGATAGTACAAAGGAAAGCAGGGTTTAAACCCGCAAGATGGCAAGGAACCTATGATGTCAAAACAAGGCTCCCAAACTTAAAATCAGGGAAAGAAAAATAAATTGTAAAAGGTTTGCATCCGTATGCTTGGTATTCTATGTTTTGTGTTGCTACTGGCTTAAAAAATAAACAGGACAAGCTCATTTTCTCAGTCCTCTCTGCTTAGTACAATTGGAGCTTTGTTACTACAGTGCAAACAGTAACTGTAATCCACGATTAATTAACCAAGTTATTGGAAACAGAATTCCACAAGAAATACACCACACTAACTTTTAAATATTTTTCTCTTCTGTGAAATTCACCAATTTCAGCATCTAAATAACACACCAAACCATTCACCAGATACTAAATGAGATTAACTCTGTGTACAGCGTCTTCCCATTCAGTAAACAGCAATAAATCAGCAAGCCCAACTCTTTTTTAGTATCATAATACATTTGATGCAATACATACCATTTCAACAGGATGTCATATGGAATATGCTAAAAACACTACCAAAACTACATACATTTACAATTTATGCTGTAATTCTACTACACACTAATTCTAACACAAACAGTGAATCATTTAAAGTTCCCTCAAAGCCTTCACACCAGAAGACTTGCCTTCCACCTATTACCAAATGGACGAACAAGCCTTCAACTGATTTTCTTAAATGACGTATGCCAACGCCAGCTGCATGCCCACTCTGCAAAGCACCACCTGAAGCAGTCAGCCCTGAACTACAAAACAGGCACAGCAGCCCAAGGAGAGGGCATCTCCTGTATGTGTCTGCCAGCAGATGCTCCTTTAGGGACAGCTAAATCTTGGAGTAGCTTGGTGGACTCAGTTGCTAATCTTCCTCCTCCTTCAGGAGGGTGCGGGGTCTCTGCCGCTCCCCTGCGCCAGTACAGCCCAGTCGCACTACACAGTGCTGGCACAAGGGCTGCCCCTGGTCTCTGCATCCCAAAAGCCTCAAGCTGACTTTCTCCAACATTTGGCTCTACGTACAAGACACAAAGTCACAACCACTTTCAGCATCTAAGGACATCCTCCCTGTGATGTAGTTTAACTGCATAAGCTATTTTGAAGTGTCTTTCAAGATCATATCTAAGCCACATCACTTGTCCATCAAAAGTACAGTGCATATTTAAATCTTTTAACTGAAGCTAGTGTAACACTGAGATATATTTATTTAGAAACCACAGAAACAGGGGCTCAATATCCTGTTCCGCCAGTGGCATTCCTCTGAACACTGGTCAAGACAAGAGGGTTAGTCACTTTTTTTAATACTCAGTTCACTAATACGCTTGGGCACAAGTTAGCTCACTCATATATAACTACTATATGTATATGTATGTGTACATGTAGCTTAATTATATTAATGAGCAACATGCTGGATTCTTTTCAGCAGGCCAAGTGGTTTTGGCTCAGGAAAACTGACATGCTGGGTGACAAGACAGACAAAGTCCATACTGGCTATCATACCACAAAACTACTTCCACCAGGAAAAACGTGATTACTGTTATATTTTTACTGAAATTAATTTTCCTGCATTGATGAAAGCTGTACAGTGTTCTCTGATGAGGAATGCACATGGATTGCAGTTAAAGCACAATGCAAAGGCCATTTGTGGGCTGTAACAGGTACTGCTGATACCTATGAGTTGCACCTGAAAGTATCAAAACTCGAAAAAATCAGACAACTGATTCTTAACTTTCATATTATTAGTAAATTAAAACATGCCTGTATTTCAAGCAAAGAACTACAATTACTACAAAGAGAAACAGTAAAAATGCAGTAAAGAAAAATCTCAAAAAAGAAAGTACTAAAATAATGTAATTCAGAGAAGAGAAATTTATTCAGGGTGTGTACCTGTGGTTATGGAAGTGGAAGAGTGGGCTGAAAGTGTTCTTCCCCACTGTCCTCAATTATAGGTTACAAAGTACTATGACACTAGCATAACATAACAGGCAGTATTCTATAAATTCATTTATTATATTAAATGTCTGTAAATATATTTAAGTAACACTGAAGTTGCACTCAAAGTCTTAAAATCACTTTGGGCACTTGAGATAATTGGCATAATTACAGAAATATTTTTTTTAAGGGAAAGGAATCCAGACATCCACTCAGCACATACCTTTCATTCTCTTCATAACTGTCAGAATCAAAGTTCCCATAACTAACTCATATGAAACACTGAGAACAGGTATCATTTTCCTTAGGTTAAAAAATCTCAAAACATCAACAACTACAAACATGCTGAATCACAAAAAAATACCAAGAGAAATTCTGATACAGCATCACAAACAATTCCATCAAGCTGAAATGTCTATGGTGCTTTTTGCTCTTGAACAGAGGAAGAGGATCGGTCTGTCAGAAGCTGTGTGCAGGTGCCCAGTCTCACAATGTGAGGAGCTCATCTCTGTCATGGTTGCTCCAAGAATCTTTACAGAGAAGGATTTCTGTTCTATGCTGTGGTACTGTAGCCTTTGACAAATCTGCTAAGTACTAAGATATCGATAACTTTGTTCGTACTGGTTTGTTTCTGATCTCATCAAACAATATCCCTCCCATGTACACAGGTAACCTAAAGAACCAATCATTCCATACAAGTGTATCAAGTTTTAAAAAATTACAGAACATTTCCCAGGAGATATTAATCTAAAATACAAAATGCTCAATGCACATATCAATATTGCAACCACTTTTCAAAATATTTTATTGTGGAAATACAACATGAGATCTTGGTTTTGATTCAATTACTGCAAATGAATGAGAGACAAGTTCAAAAGTACAGAATACCACTATATAAAATATGATAGAGGAGAGGGAGAGAGAGAGGCAGAGGAAAACAAACAACTGAAAAAAGCCAGCTTGCCCAGCTACATAAAAGAAGACCTGGCAGATCTTGATGACCACAACAAAAGCCTGAAAGGATACATGATTGCCTGCCTTTTGGTGAAGTTTAACGACTTTGAGTGTAATATCTGAATATTTACTTTGTTGCCAATTTCATTTCCTTTTCAAAGGGCAAAAGGTTTACTATGTTCTGGTTCAAAAAAGCATTACAAATGTAGGCTTTAGTGAACCTACACCTACGCATTCATTTCCTTTTGGGAACAGCATTAGAATGCTCCAGGTTTCGCAGATTCACATATTTACCAAGCTGAATACAGTCCATCAGAAACAAGCACACAAAGGATGGGAAAAGGCATAAAATATTAATACAGTTAGATTTAATTTTATTACTGAAATTGAATGTGGTCTAATTGTACACAGCAAATATCCTGCGTACTCATTCTTCAATAGAAAAGGAAAAAAAAAAGATACAAAAAGAGAGACACCTACACCCCCCAACAACTGACATGCCTAGATAGCTCTTCCTCACCTCCTTTCAGTGAGCTATTATCTGTTTACTGCCTTTTGGTGAAATACGTAAAACCTTCGCCTCATGTAAAGAACTCTACTTTAGGCATGTTTGGTTACCTTCCACATTTACTGGATTAAAGAATAAAAAAAAATTACTCAATAAGCCGAATATCACAGCAACTAGATCAAGAAATAAAGATGACTAAGTACATAACCAAGATTTCAGACACCTATTTCCTTTAACTGAGCGGTGGACTATTTTAAAAATTATTTTCACTGAACATTTAGCTTAAAACTATTATAAAAAAAGAACAAGAAAGAGATTCCAAATATAAAACTAATGTGTTTTATATTACACATTTGAAATAAATACATAATTCGGCCCATAGTCAGTAAAATACAGGCTTAATTTTGAGTAGAAATCATCGTAGAAAAATAATTTTACAATGACTAAGTCAACAGCTTGATGAATCATTTGCTTTAGGATTGTGTACTTTGTTATCACATTAACAGCTCTTTCAAGAATATTTTAATTTTGCTACATATGCATCATAGAAAAAGTATTAAAGAAAACTTACTGCAATTTCTGCTCCAGAAAATTAGTACAAAAAGTTTCTCACTATTAGTTTTATTATTAAACTAGTCTATTATTATTAAATTAGTCTTATTATTAAATTAGTCTATTAAACACCTACGTCTTCAAGGTTACACTCTGATCTGTTAGAAAGGCCAGGGTTATAAATTTTTTTCAGTACATTTAAAAACACATGTCAGATAATTTGAAAATATAGTGCAAAAGCTCACTATCTCAGTATTACTTCAGAATTTCTTTTTCAGTTTAAAGGAGAATCAATCATTTGCAAAAACATATGGAGACATTATAGTTAAGACTGGATTGCATTTTTCATTCTAACTGGTTCACCTTCACTTTATTGAATAAATAAGTCTAATTTCAACATCTCATAACACTTCATTGAACAAGTATTCAACAGAACTCACAGCAAATATCGAGGCATACAACAACTTAATATATTGCTTTCCATTTGAAGGTTTCAGAATGTCAATAATTGGACTTCATAACTTCCCTCTGAAGAAGGTGAAATTACTTTTATTTTATAAACAGAGAATTTGAGTAAGAAATAATAAATCTACCAGGTAAAGTACTGAATAAAGCCAAGATTCCAAGTTTTCTGTTCCATACTGCAGCTACTACAATGCTGAATGTTTATTCAGTGTTCTGCCACTTTATTTTTTGGTACTGTTGTAATGAGGTGTCATTTATTAAAGGTTTCTGTTAATAAATTCCTAATAAGCCACAGAGATCAACTACAGCTACTAGAAACTGACAACAGGGTACACAAATTAACAGAAAGAAGTTAGCCAAACTATACCACGAAAAGAATTCTAAAGGAACATCAGCTTCATTAGATTATTTCAGGTCTTCAGAGTCAGCCTAGGAAGATGCTCTCTATACACTGAATGCAATTCTCTTCTGCTCTCACAGAAAACACAAAAACCTTTCCACTCAATACTTTCAATACTCAACACTTTCAAAGCTATTACTTAGTTTTTACAATTCAACCAAAGAATTGTAAGAATAATACTAAGCCTGCTCCACCATGGTTTACAGACAACTGCTTCTCCTCCATACTTCCCACACCATCACACTGTGCTTTCAGGCAGCACCTTCAGGGGAAAACATCCCAAGTCAAAGCAGTAGGTAGCAGGAGACAGGAGCCACAAAACAGTGGAAGCACTATCTAGCGCTTAATTCACAGTCTGAGCCTATCATTTTTTCTGAAAGTAAGAGCTAGAACTCATTTGCCCCATATCACTGACAGAAAAAGACTTACTATTTAATCATTCATCCAGCAGTTACAAAAAAAATTTAAGAATCACAACTACACTGCTGTTACATAAAAGCCAAAACCAAGCAATACATCCAGTTCACTTGTTATCTTTAGTTACAAAAATAACCACTGAACTTGAACCACTCACCTTTGACACACTGTTAAAAGGATCCAGGCAGCGAAAGGCAGAACTCTCCAACAGTTATATACACCACCGCCTGAAACAACAAACATATATTTTAGTTCTAGCACTGAACTTAGAACACTTCCAACAAGGTAATTTAGCTTTCATGCTGTCAAAACCTCCTATGAGGTGCTGAAGAGCAGGCAGAATGGCTTGAACTTGATCCACCTGTTTAGCATAAACAGACCCCATCTTCATATTTAACTTCTCTCAATGAATACAAGGTGATTTTAACCACAAACAATCCAAACCACATACAATGTTAAGCCTTCATAATACAGAGAAAAATCAGCCAAGAAATGGAATAAAAAATTCGGTTTTAGAAAGATTATCTTTTACAAAGCATCATTATTTACTGTTTCCTTCACTCCTGTATTAGTTAAACTTGTCTGTATTTTCTAAGAAAAGGAACTGCCTCTCCATGTGGAAAAGAGGTACAGCAACAAAAGCATCACCAGGAATTTTGTGGGGCAGTGAAGTATTTCCATCCAGAAGGAACACACACATACAGATGTGTAATTCAGATGGATTACTACCACATGTGGCTTGGGGCCTTCTGGCACAAGAGAAGGTGACCCAACGAGAGAGCTCTGACAGAGGTGGTGAAACTCATCATAGGGTCAGAGACCTACATTCAGGGAAATTCCGGCTGGATGTAAAGAAGGCACAAGGGTGGCTAAGCACGGCCACATACCCTTTGAGAAGTGATGGGCCTTCTTCCTGGGAGAGTCTCAAATTCTACTGAACATGGCCCCAGGTGCAGCCTCAGCCCTGACAGGATGTGGATGGCTTGTCCAGAGGTCCCTCCTGGTCTCCACTGTTCTGTTAAGTATTTCTGGCCACAAAAGTAACTGCTCAGAAGAGAGGTCAGAGTATTTAAACACTTCTTTCTGGTTTTTTAATGACCTTTCTAACTCCATAGGATGTCTGACAAACTCAGGCAGTGTAAACCCATTAACATCCAATTCAAAAAGAAGAAAAAAATTCTCAGCAACTTCTTGTGCTGCAGCCTCTACCTCATAAGGACGATGTGTTAAAACTCCTACACAACCCCAGGCCATTCATGTACAAATGTTTCTGTTCAAACTCTTTTCTGAACAGATTCCAACCAGTTGTGACTCTACAAAAGCATCCTAGGAAGAAATTAACTTCAAAGGAGCAAGTCACCCGGGGATCCCATGCACGATAAAGTGAGGTGAAAATAAAAAGTATTGACAAAGGTATTATAAATACCTTACACAAATGTTTCAAAGTGAGTTTTACTCTCACATTCATTAATAGGTGGAGTAACAGAACTATAAAGTCACAGTTTCACAAACATTTAAGCCTAAACATATTGCTAGAGGGTAAACAAGAGACTCCCTGACCCTCAGCTCCTGGAAGCTCACCTCTTGCTCCCCAGCAGCTGCAAGGGGAGACAAACTGTTGCCAACTGTCCTGAGAAACACATAAGATTAAAAAAATAAATAATGGCCAACGGCAAATAATGAGGAAATATTATTCCAACAGAAGAGCTTCCTGATCCAGTTCACCATCTGAATGAAGATTTGCCTGTGACAGCAGAAAGCAGACGGGACTGGAGGGTGACCAATCCCTTCTCCTCTGCCAGGTGGTGGCAGGAATAGCTGCTGCCCCACCTGGGTTTTCAGCTTTCTGCAGACACAGACCACAGGCACAACCACACTTTGCTATATCAATTTTTCTAACCAATTATAGACCTTAACTGTGTTCCCACTGAAAACTGCTGTATTGAAATTGCAGGACAGATTTCAAGTAAATGGGAGAAATACTTTAATAAATGAAGCAACATTAAAACCCTGAGGCAGAGCAGATCTGTTTTCCTGGTAGTTGAATGTTTTGTAGTATGTGTTTTTCTCCTGTCAATAATACAAGGACATTTTTAATATTAAGAGGTAAAAATGAGAAAATAAAACTCTCCTCATTTTTTTGGTACAAGATCTTCTGAATAGTACTATCTTTCCTTGTCCTACCTCACAAATCATCTACTGCCCATTACCATCTATCACTGAAGTGCTGTAGCAAGCCTCTGATTTTGTTTGGGTTTTTTTTTTGTTTTGTACCTTAAAGAAAAACACAATACCTCTCTCAATTATTGCTTCGACCTTCAGAAATGCACGCTTGCATATGAAACAAGTGTTTGAAAGTGAGCCGAAAAACAGTACTGTTCATTATCAAGACCTGAAAAACTAGTCCTGTATTTATTAGTTAAATGGAGAAGTACAGTTCGGAAAAGAGTCCACATTTCATCTAAAGGCATAAGAAAAGAATGAGTCATGTGTTTATCTCAGCATAACAATGCTAACTTCCTTCTGTAGAGCAAGAATGGTTTTATTTTGGCAGCTTAATTAACACACGTTTAAAGTAGCTCAGAATGTTAATGGTGATAGTGCAAATAGTTGAAGGAAGAAGATGCACAAAAAACCATCATTCCCTAACAACACTTTGATTGAAATCAAACTCTGCTAATCTAACAGACATACAAGTACCAGATGCAGACTGGTCTCTGCCCTCCTTGGGTTCAATCCTATTGCATTGTGACCCCATTTTCTATTTTTCTCATGATAAAAATCTTCACTTGGCTTTGGAAGAGCCAGAGGAAGTTTTCTGCTACGAGTCACACAAACAGTCACTTCCCCAGAGGAGTAGCCAATTTCCATCACACACCCCCACAGTCCAAAGCTTTGCCCAAGTGATTTGTGATTTGCCAAGTGACACAAACTCAGAATGGAAACCCAGACCGCAAATATTTCACTTCTATCTAAAATGTGTTCCTTGAAACAATCTTTCAGTTACAGAAGTTCAGGACCTTTCTTCTCAAAGGTCAATAAATTTTAACAGCAGCTAGGGTTTGGGACTACCTGCCCTCAGGCAGAGTTTGCACCACACATGCAGTTTTCTGGTTCTCCTGCTATGTCCTACCAGCCAGGACTAGAGAGAAGTATTTGATAGTGCAGCCATTCTGGGGAATGAATTGTTAAACTTTGAGAGTACAAAATTATCTCCGACTACTTTCAAAAGCCTTGCAGCACACAGGACTTAGTGTGCACCCAAAAGACAAACTGGTGCAACACTGGAAAACTTGGGAAATCAAGTCAACAGCTTTTTTTTGGAAGGCAGCAAAGCAAGCGGAGGCACAGAGGTGGACAGTCTCATCCCATGGTATCCCCAGTGCCCATCACTTCTGTACCATTTAGCATGATGTCCATTGCCATACCTCACTCAATGCATCTGCTACTGGAGTAATGTCAGCCCTGCTGCATGTAAAATGCCACAGCTCCTTATCACTCATGACTCTCTTCATATCCTACACTTCCCTTGAGGCCCAGAGCAGAGGAACAGAAGACTATGACAAGGAATAGGAATGGCCGAGTATAGGAACCGGATGAACACGTGATTACAAACACAGAAGGCAAAAAGACAAATTTATCCACTTTTCAATAGTAACTTTAGTCACTCATTTGTTTTCTAAACCAAGATCTTCCAAACACAAGGACTATAAAAGTTCCACTATAAAAAGCTCCTGTCAATAGTCAGAAATAAAAGTTTGAACTTGATGCTTGCAAATGAGCACCAGAAGGTAAATATCAGTAACATCTAATATAATAAGCACCTTATTATAAAGGTTATTGCCTCACAGAATAAATTAGTGGTCTTGTAATGATTACATTACAAGTAACATCCACAGTTATTAACCACCTCTTCTTTCACTAATAGCTCTAATGTGCCCCATTTTCTTTATCTCCATGGCTAAAATCCAGATTCAGCCTTACAGCAACAATTTCGATGACAATTCTCTCAGGCTCTCTTCCCAATATCCAACAACCTCGTATTTAAATTCTGACATGAAATAGCTAAAATAATCTCTTTGATACATAATATGCTAATACACAAGAATGATCTGACTATAAACCTGTACTGCACAGAGTGGGAATTTTAACTCCAATTGACGTATTACTGCTGACCTTCTGGAGAACAAATGAAAAGCATCACATTAATACAAATTCTCCTCTGGAGAAGATCAAGTTGGCAATCTGCCAGTTCATTACAACATCTAGCTTCACTCCAACATTAAATATTGCCTTCCTTTGTAATTGACTGAAATACACTGGAGCAATTGCAGGTAACCACTTTGGGCTGTTAAAGTATTCCATTAAGACTTCTCCATTAGGCAGATATTTCAAAAGAAGTTACATTAAAATAGGCTGTGTTCAAAATATTTTAACTATACAGACAATTGGGCAAGCACAATCCAGTTCCATGGAGCAGCAGACAGATCAGCCTAAGCACTCAAAAGCCCAATGCCAATGCCTGAATTTGCTTATTTGGAAAAGAAACCCGACAAGTTTTTTAATACTCTGGTATATGCTTAGTATTTTAAACCTTCTAGTCACATATATCCTCTCAAAACTCACTTAATATTACCTTTTCCTACAGCTAAGAAAATGGTTATGTTAAAATAGTAACACACTTTCAGAGAAGAATAAAGAAAATTAGATTTACATCATATTTAAGGTTTCAAAAAGGCAGCAAATTACAACGCTGCATTATGTATAACATTTTAAAAACAAACAAAAAAGTTAAAATCCTTTCATGCTATAAAGTCTATACAACTAAGCTTTTCTTCTCTTAAGATGTGGTTCTCTAACAGTGAGGAAGCAAGTGAAATGAGGCACAAGAACAGGTTCACTGCCTTGCATGCAGAAAAGACTGTACGATACTTAAAACACTGGTAAAGATTTGAGCTTGGATGCCAGCTATAAAAATGGGACTAGCCCTTGAAGCAATGACAAATTTCTGTGTTTAAATAGGCTTTTTTAAGCAGTCCAGGTTTGGAGCCATCACCAGAGGCTGTTCAGGTTACCCCAAGAAATTCTTGTCTCTACTGAACAGCACACAGGCAGGAGGCTGTGCATCTTCTCTGTGCTCCTGTCTGGATGCAAGAGCTGTCGCGCACCTCTGGCCATGCTGTCTGTATCAAATAGGAAGCAGTTAGACACATATCATTGGTCCTTCAAACAACTCTTTTTTTCTTTTTTTTAAATAAACATATACTTGGGGAGAATAGGAAAAGAAATGCAGCTAGAGAAAACATGCATGGCTCACACTTTAATCACACACAATTAAAGAATCTATGCTGACTTGTATTCTCATTTAACTCATGCAGTCAAATGCATATTCTCTGTAGACTGGTGTACACATGACATGATTTCAAAAAACAAGAATATTTTTTACATCTATTTGCACAATCACCAACTCCTGATCTACTCATGACACACAAGTAGTTGGCTGTTTAAATAATATCAGTATTTAAAATAAATATTGTCTTTCAAAACCTAACCGCCATTGCAAGCTTCCTATGTATTGTACGTATATCCTCAAATCACTTGCATGACTAGCACCTTTTTAAACTGGAAAGAAAGGAGGAGGGTTACATCTGTTAGTGGCTGCATCTGCTGAGAATTCTACAACATATAGTGTACAAATTTACATTAATTTAAGAGAAATTACATGCTTTTTACATTCTCTAGCTCTCCCTCAAAAGTCTGAGCTATTAAAAAAATCTTAATACTGATAACAAATTGCTACCTAAACTCATTGCAATATGCAATTTTTAAAAATTCCTGGATTAAGCAGGATTTTCCATCTTGATACTTGCTGATATTGATCTAATTCATATTTGATTATGCTGAGCTGCAAACTTCCATGGCAGCCCCTGCATGAGAAAAAGAAAAAAAAACGTAAAGCACAGTGGAAAAATCATGAATGGGTGGCCAGAAAGCTTCCCTGACAGGAAGGCTATGAACTCTTTGAGAAGACATGCACTATTGCAGTCTCAAAACCAAAACCAAATAACACCCATGACCAAAACCCCACACATCTGTTGTTCAGACCAATAATCAAGCACCAAAATAAGTGCAAGCTGTGACCAGTGACCTTCTGCAAGCTGAAGGAAGCTCACAACAAAGGTGCTTGCCACTATCATAGCTCCAGTTTCTTTAAGCATTCCTATTCAAGAACTAGCAGTGAAAGGTGCAGTATTCAAACTCCATTTTATATCAATTCCCCTATTTTTTCTTCTTTATTTGCAATAAAGAAACAGAGCTCACAACCTTTCTTATTTTCTTTCTTTAAGGGTTTACAAGCTGGCTCTGTAAGTATATGGATAAATATCCCTAAAGCCTACATAGGACAAGCAACAAAGGTCTTGATTCATGCTTAGGACAGCTCTAACCACTTCAAGAACCCCTACAAATGTATGCTAAAAGACCTGCATTACCAATTATAATAGATAATAGATGAGCAGAAACTGAACTATATGCACCAAAGCTGTTCTTAAACTTTGTCTCACAGTATCTCTAGGGAAAGGAAAGGATAAGACTTCAGCCTTAAGTAATACTTCACTAAGTGAGTTTCTTGGGCCATCGTTTGAGTATAATTATTTTGTTTTCCTTAATACGATGCTTTATTATTCAAATTACAGATATCATTTTTAGAAATATTTTAGCATCTATAGTCTGTAAGAATTTCACAAACTAGTACTTTGTACATACAGTTCAATAATTGACTCCATTTGAGCTTCAGCCTTTTTCTGATCAATAATTTAATGCTTTGTTTGTAAAAACTGTACGATGACAGTCTTTTCCATTAAATATACAATCAGCTCAGAATCTCTGAGGATGGCCTCAGTGGTTAGCAGCTCACCAGCCCCAACCAACTTCTTCTATTTTTCCTATTGCATCTTTATGTAAAACATTTTAATGGCAGACATATACAACCCACTGAATTATACCAGTTCTTCCAAACCTCTCTACTAGAGTCAGAGCTTTTAATTCAATACTTGTGGATTTCAGGATTGTGAAAGATGACTACAAACAGCATATTAATATACTCTCTATAGTAATCTAGTAATCTGTACACGTACATTACTGAAAATTAACACCTCCACTGGAAAAAGACATTCACAGATGCCTTTTGGAGAACTGAAAGCCACATACTCTGATGAATTAGCTACCACAGAAGGATGTAACATTAACTCAGTATCAGGGAAACACCAGGCAGAGACAACTGGTTACCACTCATGGTTAAAATGACTGGTAAATAAGCAAATAAGCAAATAAATCTCAGTTAGACAGTTTGAGAAGATTTGCTTTGGGGTGAGATGCAACAGAAAATGGACTGTACCAGGGGCTACAGAGAGTCAAGTAAGGCAGACTTAGCCTTCTGGCAATTCAAAGTTAAAGGCTGACTGAAATCCTTATTAGGGTTTCTATTCTGGTAAATTATTCATTCTTTCTTAGTCTGAAGAAAATTTTTCCTGTGTGTACATTCAACACAGCACTGTCTGAATTTAAAACAATATTGCCACTACTGTCTTGGTGCTAAAATATATGGCAATGGTGATTTTAAGAGGGATGGGTCAAGGTCAGCGTTTGTCTTTGAAGGCACCAGGCAGATACAGAGAACTAGAGGAAAGGCACAGAGCAGTTTGTGACTGATGTCTTCAAGGAAACCACTGTCAGAAACTTCTTTATAACTCAAACTGCCAGGTGGCAAGTGGATAATTTACGCTGACAGAACAAGGCCTGGTTTGGGCACTCCCCAGCAAAAGCTGCCATCACCAACAGCTGCAGCCATCGCTCCCCACACCTGAGCCTGTTTGCTGAGGTTGTCTGGGTTCGACCCTTCCTCCAGATGCTCAGCCACCAGACATAAGGATGCTCTAGGCATTACTGTCCAAGCAGAGTATCTGACACTGAAAATTTTGCAAGTTCTGCCCTATATTGTTTAGGCAAAGTGCATCTGAAGTCCTGTCAGCATGAATGAGACACTTGACTTGGCCAGGACAGCAGAAAGAAGTCCAGGCATCCTGGCCATCCTCTTTGAACATGGCAGAACAGCAGCCTCCAAAATCACCACCTACAATGTGGAGGACAAAGATCCTTCGATCCATGTTTCCTTTTGGAAATAATGGCCGAATTGCTAAGATTGCTAGTTCCCAAGAACACAGTCCCCCAAAAAACCTGGTTTTTCTTCCAAGCTAACCATCAGAAAAGCAGTTGAAGCAGTTTTTGCCTGAACCACAGGGAAACTTTGCTTTAGGTTGGCAACAAGAGAAATGTTAACGCAGCTTTGGTTCCATCACAGCACACAGCAGCTCTAGCCGCAGGCTCTGCTGTTATTGGTGTTTGGAAGATAACTAGGTATTCCAGAATCTCATCATACCCAAATAAAATTTGGCAACAGCCTACCTTCTGAGGTTTTTAAGCACTGATTGTCTCTCTTTCATGTCTTATACACATTTGATGGTGTCTTATTCTACTCATTTTAATCACAGCAATTCAGTGGCAGACTACAAATGAAAATGCAATAGAAACATTGCAGGCCCTGTAACAATAGTCAAAACAAAGATTTCCTATGGCAGCTGTCAAATTAATGACATCTCCAAAGCTATCTAAATACAGTATCTGGGCAGAAATCCAATTATGTCAATTCTGTCTGAATACCCCAAAAGAGTCCTACTGGGGTTAGAAGTGGAAATAATTTTAAGCACAGATTAGCTACATAAGCAGCTCCACTCCTGAAACCAGAACAAGGGAACAAAAACCTGAAGGCATGACATTTATCTGGATGCAAGGGAGAGGGGAAAAAGAACTGTTAGACATCTGGCAAAAGGTCAAAGTCAATTACCTTGTCCAAATTTGCCCCCCAAGATAATAGCTTCCAGGTCCACTTCTTTGAAAAAAGACATATTGACTCAAGTAATTACAAAGATTTCTGCTTACCTCTTCATCCTAAACTACTATTTTGGTTTTCCCAAAATTTCTTTCTCCCAACAAAACATTAACAGCAGTAGTATAACATGCCAACTTCCCAGAAGCACAAAAGAAATTTATCTGAAGTCTACATAAAAGAAAATAATATTCTCTCTCATTTTGACAAATGGTATTCATTGACAAATGGTATTTAAATTTAAGAGTATGATTTCTTGCTGCTTTCCTTAAACCATTTTAACTGCTGTTTTCCCTTTTTCCTTGGAAGTGTCTGTGTTACTGTTTAATTATGTGGCAAATTCAGTTTGCTGAACCCTGCAACAGGATTCTGTTTATTTGTTGTTTTAAAACAGATAAGTATCAAGGAGAAAGAGAAACAGTATTTTAATTCAACAAAGAAAAAGCATAAGGAATTTTTTTTCTTTCTTTGCACTCATATTAAAATATAAGTTTATCTGTTTTTTAAATGAAACTTTTCAAGAGACTGCTATGAAACTAAAGAAAAAAACTGCACGTGCCAAATAACTGGAGCAATATGTAATGGTTAGTAAATACATTTACCTAGAATCCCTTATCTCTATTATGAATAGATGAATAAACCTTTAAATATAAGTAAATGATGATCAAAAATAGCAGAGTGGTTTAGACAATGTTTCTAATCCTGATCTGTCCAGAACACTTTCAATGCTAAGGATATAACTCACTTTATATATATTGCAAGTGCTTCTGCTACCAAGACAGTATAAAATTCAGGAGAGACTAAAGCATCCATTATTAATGTGGCTATATTTAGGACTGCATATTCCAAGCCTGTGTTTCTTACACCAAGACTCACACAATTAGAGTTAGGTATTTTTTGTTTCTGTTTGATTGTTTTTTTTACTGAGTACAGTCATTAGCGATACTCAGAACAGTCTGAAAACAGGAAATCTTCTTGGTCAAAATCTGGTACATTATAGAGAATAGAGCTAATTCAAAAAGAAATTCAAAGAAACACGTAGTACGTAAACGCAGGGTTGCACTCCAGAACTCGAGACAGCCTCAATTCAAAAGCAGTGCCAATGAAGAGCAGCTACCATTTTCTTAGGGCACTTAGTCTCAAAATCCTTTTCAGAGGTATTCACAGACATCTCTTTGCAAGGCAGCAATTTTAGATACCACCAGGTTGGACCAAATTCAAATCAATAACCCATATGTTTTCTGCTGTTAAAGCATAACAGAGAATATCAGACACAACAACTTTAACTAAACTTCTAAACTAATTAGACTGAAGTCTAATAATAACTTTATTGTATTTACTTACAATATACAGTTACTAGATTGAAAATATACAGTTAATATATATATGAAAATATACAGTTAATTGAAAACAGCTTCCAACTGAATCACGCAGTCAGTGAGCCTGTCAGAAGCATTTTGACAAAGCCTAGAATTAAATTCTTCAGCTACAATTTTTCCTTTTTTTTTTTTAAGTTTAAGGATATATTCAGTCAATCAATTTGTTTCCAGTTTTATATGAGATTTAATTTTTGCATTTCCTCTCTACAACAGACTGAGCACAGTACCATGAATCCTCCTTCATGTCACACAGGCACTGCAAATCCAATCAAATCCAATTACTACTCCATTAGGTCTCATTTAAATCCCATACGGTACGACAATAAACTGAATGAAAAGAGAATCAGCACATTTTTCAACCATCTTTACAGTATGACATAGATGGCAATCACAGCTTAATAAAATTTCATTTACAAGAAAGAAAATTCAGAGCTACCTTTCTCTGCCAGGCATTTCAGAAGGACTTGGGAAATGCCTCTTCTTCCCACCGTCCCTTGAAGAAGCCAGTTGCTATTTCATAGTTCTCGAACAACTGTTCCTTCTGCTTGTGGCTTGTCCTGGTCCCAATGCTCAAAATGTATGTAAACTGTAACAACCACCAGATGAATTCAACGTTTACTCCAATGGTGTCACAGTTCTCATTTTCTTGTTTGCTAGGGGTTGTTTTTTTGTTGTTGTTGTTGTTGTTTTTTAAAGATTTCCTGAGTAAGAAACCTTTTCACACAGGGTTACATCAGGTTGGAAAACAGGGAGGGGAGATCAAAACAAAACCTCACCAATCTGAAGGCAACTGAAAAGATGATGAAATTTTAAAAAATAAGCTCTTATCCTATCCGGATTTTAAAAACTATCATTGCTAAATATTTCCAAGTAAGTTTAGACAACTTTCAGAAGCTCTGAATGCATCACCACTTCAGTGCAGTTTATTTATGGATATATAATAATCACTCTCTTCATACAGTATTTCCCAAGCTCATCCAACTACCCAAAACCAAATGTTTATAGATGTCCAGTTCTGTCCTTTCTCTTGGGAACAAAAAACACAAAGAAAACAAATTTCAAAATCCCTCATTTGTAGTAGGCAGTCACAACAGTCAAAGCTCTCTCTGAATGGTACACAAGAGCCTTGTTGAATAGCTCTTTCTCAATAGCTAACCTGACTAAATCATCTTCCTCATGCAGGCTAGAAATCAAAATGTCATGATACCATTTAAACACATGATCTGTTGTTAAAATACAAAAGCAAAGAAAACATATGCTGTCCACTTTCAAACACATGCCAAACACTTTGTTTCTAGTACAGAAAGGCTCAAAGCTTCAAGAACAGATTTTAAATATTTCAGTCATTTCATTAAACAATTCTTGTTATAGTTTTATTAAATTTTGTGCTCTACAAAATTTTGTCCTTTGCCTACTGACAACCTGAGAAACAGATAAATTCCAGACTGAGAGAGAGAAGATGCTGATGGGGGGAGAGAAGGTAGTTAAGTAATTTCAAAGTTTGTACTCCAATTCCACAATCAAAACGGGAAGATCTGGGCCAGAGCTTTCTCGGTGCACGGGAGATTAAAAGACAATAACATGAGGTTTGGATTTGGTTTTTTTTTTCCTTTCTGCGACAAAGGGAAACAAAATGCAGAGGCATTTTTCCATGCATACTACTCAATCACATGGGCTTTTCTGGTGTATTTCCATAGGGTTTTCTGCACAGACTTTAAAATGTCTTTATTGACCTGAAGGAACAGAAGCTTTGCTAAGAGAAATATGAAGACTTGCTTCATGATCCGAATGTCTTTGCCTAAAAATAAAGCTAAGATCATAATCTCTGAGTTTTTTAAAACTAATAAAGATCCGAAAACACTAGATTGTACTTCTATACTTAAATAAATTTGAAAATTCTGGTTAACTTTAAAGGAGGCAGAACAATTTCCTCTCCTTTCTGTGTGATTTTAATGATATTTGTTTTCTTTGTAATTTACCATTCCTTTCAGCAGACTATAATGGCAAATATGGATCCTTGTAATGAGAACAGATCCTTTAGGGAAGTTACACATCTCCAACTGCAAAAAAGCACAAACATCCCACATGCTTCAGAACATAAAGTCTATTGCCATGAAGCCCAAGAGCAACAGCCTCAAAAATTCACTGTTAATTGCTAAAGCATACACACAATTTTTCTTAAAAAAAAAATAGTTATAGCAACCTTTCATTTAAATCAGCAATATCACAGATGCCACAAGTGCTTTCTTCTTGACAAAGTAGCAGTTCCCAGTAAGAATTAAGTATTTTCAAAACTAGAACCTACAGACTATGAACATACCAAGTGCTCAAATTACAGCTACTGTATTTTTAGAAGCAGTAGGTACCTTAAGAAAGCAGTACAACAAGCTTCATGTTCTTAGCACATTTGACATATGGTGGCAAACAAAAAAAAATTAAAAAAAAAAAAAATCAGCCCAGGAACAGACATCCTGTGTGAACAGGATTCAAAAATTTGGTGATGCTCCAAGACTCAGCAATAAACCTACCATGACAAAACAGTATTAAGGATAAAAAGAGTAATGCACCATCTAGTACTGGTTCTAACCCCATAAATGGGGTACACCATTCATTCACTCCTTTGCCAAAAAAAAAAATCATTCTCACCTTATATTTTACCAGCTTGTAGTAACTTTACATGTGCAAACTTCCTTCAACCAGAATTCTTATGCTTCCTGCTGATGACAGGCATTCAAGAAGGGTCAATCAATATTCAACATTTCAAAAAATACCCGAAACAAAGCACCTTGGGGCAATTTATTTTTATTGAAGACATATTACTGTCTTACTTCACGAGATACAAAGGAGAAAGAGGACAGAAAAAAGAGCAACCCTCCGGAGGACATAGCAACCAAAATCTCTAGCATGGGTTTCTATACCTATTACTTATCAGTAACAAAATTTTGAAGAAGATAGTGCCACACTTACAAACTGTAAGGATAAATGTAACACACTTTGCTTTTCTCGTGTCTCGGAAGCCAGTTTTAGCTTTGCCACCTAAAAAAGCTAGCTGGCTTCACCACAGAAACATGACTCCTTTTCTGCAGGATACAACCTGATGGGAGCTTCAAATGAGCACTTTGGGTCTGAGCACCAAGCTCAAAATTGTCACAGGGCAAAAACGCCTCCTGTTCGAATACAGCTTGAAGGAAGAATCACCTCAAATGACGGTGGTATTGTTTATTTGTCCAGCCTTACAATGTACCCATAAGCAAAAAACTTCCCTTTCCTATCAATGCTCTCCCTAGGGCAGAGAGGGAGGAGGACTGGGTGGACCTGCTACTTGAAGGCAACTTACACTGGTGAGCAGAAGAGCAGGTAATCCTGACTTAAGCACCAGCCTAAAGTTATTGGCACATGTTAATCAGTCAAATTTATGTCAAATGAAAGAATAAGCCATTAGACTAATACATGCACATCCACAAACTTCAAATGGCATCTTGTGTACCTATACAAAAGCTTTACTGCAAAATGGAATGAGAGCATGGGGTCCTCAAAAATCAGAATCACAAGACTTCTGTGATTCTCAGCAGGGCAGGATTTCCCCCCCCAACTCGAATGACTGACTCAGGCTAATTACCACCAAATGTTATGAAACAATTTTTCACTAAAAAAACCCAACCCAAAACAGAACAAGCCAACCACACACATCTATGATTTCAAAGAAAACTTGCAGAACTAGAAGTATGTGTAAACTGATGGCCTAAGGGCAGCAAGAGTTCTGCTTCAGGTCTATAGAGCCTCTCCAGCATGTGAACGAGAGTACAAATCTACCAGGGATATATTTTGATTGCTAAAGCATGCTATCACATCTTCCTTAGTGCCATTACCTACAGTATCTACCAAGCAATAAAGCTTGGATGGGCATGTAATCACAATTTTATTTTAGAATTGCTCTTTGCTGATGTTTTCAAAACAAAAGCATAGAGAGCAGATGTAGTCTTTTAGTAAGTGGCTGGTAAAGATAACTCACGTGAGAAGGTCAAGCAGTGCAAAAGCAGAGGAAGAAACATGACAAAACCAGCCAAAATGTAAGAGGAACACTGAAAGAGATGCAGAAATGTTTTAAGCAATTAGCAATTCCCTTCACAGACAGGGAAGGACAAATGCACACAGAAGAGCTATGCAGAGCTTAGTTTTACTTAAACTGATGACAAGCAACCACCAATTATTACAGCATTCAGAACAATTTGATAGAAAATAAGGGTTGGCTGGTAATAGCCTTGGAGCAAACATCGTTTTTGATAACTGAAATTTCAGAGATAATACATTTAAGAAAATTTATACACAATAAAGGAAACACATATCACCTGCAATGCCTATTACACCAAAAGAGCTCAGGTTTTAGATGGGGTTTTGTATTGACAGCTTAAACTATAATCCTGAAAGATAAAATAAAATGCTAACAAATTCAAGTCAGTCTTTCAGAAAGGGAAGAATTGGGGAGATGTTTGTTGCTAATTCTGATCCAAGTCAGAGACACATGATGAAAAGGTTCAGCATACAGGAATTCTTCAAATGGCTGTCTACGTGTTCCATTTTGTGATTTTTTCCAAGAGTTTCTTATCTAGGTTTCTTTACAGATATGAATATACACAGAATTTCTAGAAAAGTTGGAAGAAGAGTTTTGAAACAAATGTATGAAGAAAGAGGACTAACTAACAAATTCACAGTATACTAATACCCTTTTTAAACCATTTCAAAACCAGTTTCTATATGGATGGCAATTTAAGAAGTGTATTGCCATTCTGACACAAAACCTCATGTTTCAAAATTGTTTGTGCATAAAGCAGGTAAAGCTAAAAACTCTAAAATGTCCTTTATTTTATTCCTACCAAAACGCACAGAAATTGCACTTCAGAAATGCCAAATTCTTGATTTCAAATAAACATTACATTGAATAAATAACTGGTGCTACATATGGTGTCACAGAATTTCAAAAGCAAAGAACAATGACTTAGTACTATTGTGGGAATCTCTATACTCCAGAAGTCTTTAAGTGGAATACAGATATGAACTAAGATTTTGTATTAAAAAAAAAATGGCTTAAATTATTTTTAAAAATCCATTGTCTCAGAAGGAGGAAGATAATTTGAAAATATATTACACACCAAGAAAAAAACCCCACCAAAATACATTCAGAAAGAAAGAAGGGATATAGTTTTCTCCTCCTTGAAAACTCCATGAATTTTCCAGTTGTTGCCCACTGTCACCCACAAGAGGACATGCTCTCAGCATCAGGAACCCCCCACTCTGTGTCTGTTCAGGCTCCTGACTGTGATCTCTAACCAGGGAGAGCTGTCCCAAGGGCCAGAGGAGGATCGCACACACACAGGTCCCAAGTGCAGCTCCTGGCCCTGCTGCCACTGGCAAGAACCACAGCTTCCTGCTTCTTGACCCATCAGGACATCCAACCTTGTCAAACTGATTCATGAAGTAACACAGACCTAACAAATCAGTATTTTCTAGGAAGAAGGAAAACATTTTTCCACCGCGTGTGTGAGAAAATCAGAAATGTTAGCAATTATAAAAACGTGTAAAACTGCTGCTTTACATCACTTCAGGATCACTCCTTTGCTGTCACCTTTTTGATACAACTGGAACACACAACATACTCTTTCATTCAAGGTCAGAAACAGCAATTAACTGGCACACAGCAAATTAAATTGAATCATGGAGATGACCTAACATGGAGGAAACTCAGAATCTTATGAAAAGCCTTGGGGTTTCAACAAATCAAAGAGCATAAGGCTGTGCATTGGAAGTGGTCATGAACAATTACTGCATCAAGGTACATTTTTTAAAAGAAAAATTTGGGGGAAAGGATTTAGTAGAGTAACGTTATTTCCCCTGTGAACACTCTCTTATTGTTAGAGGAAGACAGAATTAATTTGAACAAATTCTACCAGCTAAGCAACTACTGTGGCAAAATATTAATCACTCAAATTAGCTATCTCACAAGTAAGTTTCTCCCTCTTTTCTGCATTAAAAAAAAACCTTCAAAATTAATTGTCTTTGATTCTGAAGAAAATTCACAGAATGGTGTAAGCTGATCACACAACTGATTTTAAGGAACTACCTTAATAGCTTGCCCTCTGCAAGCAGGAGATGCTCTTCCTAACCAAAACCTGACACAATTTCCCCAAACATCTTTTCTGCATTTAAAAAGTTTACATAAAGTCTCCAGGATTAAAGATAACCCTGGTAGAAATACCTTTAGTAATGCTTCCTCAGCTTTTACTAACCAACAAAAGCTTAAGAAATCTACTCAAAGTACAATCAATACAGCACCTTTTAAGGAAGCATAGCATATACAAGAATAACAGTTCAACAATACTTAAGAATTAAGTTCAGGCATTAAAGTCTGAAAGAGAGGTTTAGGCACAAAAAGGGTTGGAAATGAAGAAATGAAAACAGTAACAGTTGCCAGTAGCAAAAGGATGCTCAGTATTTCTTACCATGTCTCAGAACAGCACAGCAGCACATAAACTGACAGCTCTGCTGAAATTAGTGCATATTTTGAAACATAAATTACATCTACACCTTGCTGCATTAGGATGGTGATATCAGAAATAAGCACACAATCCCTCCAGCAGAATTTACTTCAAAGCCTTCCCGCTCCTCTGCCTACAGAGCTCAGCAATAGATAAAATTGAGAATGTGGTTTTCATTCATTTCTTCCAGGCACTCTAAAATTCACACATGCATCTCAGAGTGGATTGAAATCTGGTATGCCATATGGCAGTACACGTGTCATTTCCAGAAATATGTTGAATATGGGTTCCAGAGAAATAAAGCCCCAATAAAAAAAAAAAAAGAAAACAAAACCAAAACTCCTGAAGCCAACAAATTCTGCTCAAACGCCACCAGATTTATACTACATACAACTGGAGAGCCTGGGCTTTGATCAGGCTTCAAAGAACCTCTTCATTTGCCCCAGAAAATAAATCTGATGCCTTAGCTTGTGGAGGCTTATTTCCCTACTGTTTTGCAACTCTGTAAAGTTATTTACACTTGCCTTAAGTGAGACTGAAGTAGAAATGATACATCAACATCAATAGTAGATTTATACAAACACATTGCACTTGGAGCACAAAGTAAATGATTTACAAGTTGCAGAACCGTGGAGAATCAGGATCAAGGGTTTTATGGCTATTCCAGAGTGAACCAACTGAAGAAGAAATAATTACTTCTCATTCCTGCATAAAATGTTTAATGGTGCACATGATGAAGTTACATTCAAAAAAAACCCAAAAAAACAAACCCAACCAAAACCCAAAAACCTCCAAAACAAAACCCAGAAGAATTAGCAAACAGATTTAAAAAAAACCCTGACAAAAGAAATAAGGCTCTCCTGCTGGCTGAAATAATCACACAGTCTCCAAGCTCAGCAAATTAGAGTGAGATTTCAAAAAAAATTGGCGGAGCTGAACTAAACATCTTGCTGTTGCCAAAATGAGCGAGTCCTGTGCTGGAGGTAGAAATCAACTAATTCATCCTTCTACTATCATTTCTACTTTCCGGGGGTGTCTAATTTCCACTATTTGCAATCTGTGATTAAATAATCTTTCTTTTCTGAGAAAGAAAACTCAGACTAGCAAACTGAAATCAAGTAACACTACATGACCAGAACGACTTTCCTCCTTGCTTTTTTCTTTCACGGATAGAATCACAGATACAGAGAAACAGAGAATCATTTCACTTTTTGCAGGCAGACAGAGTTCCTCTCTTTAAACCTCATATCGCATCTTGAAACTAAGTTATCTTAACACACATCTTTTTACCCCAAGGATGAAAATTAACAGGGAATAGTAACTCTGTTAACAAGACCTGCTTTGGGGTTGATACTATGTTTTTAAACACACACAGAAATCAAGGAAATAGTCTTACTACAGAGGGGTGGATCTTAAAATCTGTAACAAACTTCCCATGTGCGTGTTCCATAGAAATACTTGGCTTGGAGACAGCGTATGTGTGTTATTTATCCAGTACACAGAGGTGACTTGGAAAAAGATGGCAAGGAAATACAGGTGATTCTATTATCAGAGTCCAATCCAGACCTGCTGCAATGTATCTATGAATAAACAAGAAAATCAAGAGCATTTCCACCATATCTGGGAGAGAATATTAGCAAGCATCTAAAACAACTCATGGCAGCATCAACTGACATATGTAACAGAGCAGACACTCTTCCACTACACTACACTAATCCATCAAGTTCATCCAAGACCAGGATTCATTCAGCTGCTGCAGGTGATGAGGGTTTCAGCCATGCAGGGACAAGACTACCACATACCTGCCACTCACAGCTCCTAACGATGAGTGTATCTGCTCATTGCTGCTAGAGGCAGTGGACTTTGAGAAAGCCAGGGCTTTTTCCCCAGGCGTAACAAGCACAGAGATGCCAGCCACTGGTGTTGCCATTTAGGGAAGCTATTCCTAGAAAAGCAAGAAAAATGTGTGGGCTGAGCTGAAAAGACAATGTAGAAACTAAAGCAAGCAGAAGAGTCCTCTGTAAAACAAGAGATGAAGAAAATCCCCATGTCTGCTAAGATTTCGGCTGAAGAGCAGATCTCTCCCCCAACACACTCCACAGCCAATAACTGGGTTTTTCAGGTACACTGAGCTTGTGGGTAGGATGAAAAGCAGCTTCCACGTGCTACAGCAAAATTTTACTGTGCCCAGCAGACAAATAAAGTATGCTAAATTTCCTGAACATTTTAATATTTATTGCAAGGCAGACGAAAACCAAACAAAAACCCTGGGAAATCTGCACTTTACAGAACTTTCCATATACTTTGCAGACTGCATTGAAACCATCTGCTGATGCTGCTAGAACAATTCAAGAACCACCACAATCTGTTTGACAGGTTCAGACCTACTGTAAAGAAAGGAAAACCTGAATTACTTCAGCACGATATATAGAGGTTTTCCTGAATAATACAGATTACATTTCTTCTTTAATCATTCTTTCAATAAAAGCAGTGTGAAATTCAACTTCTATGGTACTTTTAATTGTAGGTGTAGAAAACAAAAAAGCTGTCAGCTGTTGAAGCCTCACGCACACCACCATCCTCCCACAGCTACACTGGCAGAAGAACTAGAGAATCCTAGAGAAACGGTTCTCACACTGGCACACCTAAAATGATGAAGAGCCAGAACCGATTCTCAACTGTGCATACACTTCTTTTAATCATCATTTTCTTCTTCCCATATGTGCTTTTCTTTACAAAGTCCCAAAATCCAAACCTCAGACAAGTTAACCAAACACATTCATAAGTGGCTCGAGTATCATAATTTAGTTGATTAAATATTTGGAAGAGTTCACCTGGTGGCTTTGAAGTGCAGCAGAGGACCAATTCAGGGCTCTGCAAGTGGCAATACACTTCTTGAGGATCTATCAGTAAAGTAGTAACAATCCTTTAGGTAAAGCAAAGACAAAAGATTCAGTATGGGAAATGAAGCTATAAACAGTAAGAATGCAAAAGTTTACTTCCTGTATGCAAGGTTAGCAAACTATTACAACATCAAGGTACATGCCAGTCTTTTCCTTTCTTACTTACAGATTTAGCCTTTAAAGTGTCTGTGCACTTTTTCAAGCTCTTGCTACCTATTTTAACTCTATACTTAAAGATCCTCCTGCATTCCAAGACAATTCTTACTATTCTGCTTTGATGTTTTTTTCTTGGATGTTTTCCAGATGAAGTTCTAAATTGAAGTTCAGCAGAAAAATGATCAGAGCACTACATTTCAATAACAGAAGCATTGAAAGTGTGGCCTTCAGTGTATTAAAGTCATTGCTGGAAGCTACATATGAAAATATATTACCCACCTCAGAAAACCCTCCATTGTTATAATTTGGTCATTTCACACACCAGTGATCAATCTCAGCTGAGCACATTCTGTAAGTCCATACATAATGATAAAAAATTAGACATACCAGAGAAAAATTTAAGTCTTTCCTTTGTGAACAAGTTTGTTCACCTAGTGATTTTATATAAAAATCACTTTTCTACTGCTTCTTGGTATGAAGCTAAATAAGCTGAAGAGATACAAAGTGTTGGTTACAAGGGTCAATGACTCAGCAACCTGCACTATCTCCACTTTGCAGCAAAAGCTGATACGTACAAAACAATTACTTTAAAAAGTAATCTTGGAAGTATGCCCAAATGAAACTTTTTAAAATGTACATACACATTTAAGGCTACTAACTGGGAATCATATATCCTTTGTCTAACTCTTCCTGAACTCAAGACTTCTATTTTCCAACTCTCTTTCCTTTACCTGCCCTTAAAAACTTATACGTTTCAGACCAGTGCTGCATATGAAGTTCTCAGAATCAGCAACAGTCAGTAAGTATATTACAGCACATCTACAAGCTGAAAACCCCAGGCTACATTTCATTTCAGTACAGAACAACACAGACTTTTCAGAACAGCAAAGTTCTGAAAAAATATTACAAAGAAGAGAATATCCAGCTATTGGAAAACAGAAAAACTGAAATAATATTGCTTCCACCATTCCCCCAGCACCCTATGACACTGGGATCCAGTGCTGAACCTCATCACACAATTCCCTCTACGGCAGCTCTCCCACACTGTGAAGAGTGAACAAGCAGAAGGAAGAGGATGTATAGCAAAGGAAAGTACAGTGTTATTTTTATACAATTCATCTTAGCCCAAAGCCAGTGCATAATGGTAAATCCTACCCCAGTAAGTTCAGATTTAATTAATCATTCCCAAATACCAAGTTGCAAGCATATACATATGAAGGTAGAAAACGAGAACATCATATTCAACAGAATAACCTGTAAAGCACCCTACAGTTACTCCTACCCCGAGCAGATATAAGCAAACAGACAACCTCATTTCTGTGACTGTGCGCAACTATGGGGTTAGAATAGTGAGCCAACAAAACACTAACAAAAATATCTTCATCCAAATCCTATTCACAGCTGTTAATTTAATGGAAAGACTCTTCCGGCATGAAGAATACATGACTAATAGCCTCCATGGGAACTTTAACAGCAGATTGTTAGACAAAGGGCTTCATAACACAGCAGCTGGACGCCATTCAGCTACCTGACAGCCCCTGTGCTGCATGGAAGGAGTGCATTAACCAGAGGATGTGGATTTCTGAGGCACTGACCTGTGCTGCCCGGTACTGCAAAGGGAGCAGAAGGGATATAGAGTAAGGAGGCAGATTTGGATGCTTTGAAAGAGGTATTAGAGCAAAGGGTCGCATGATGCAAGACAACATATGATGATCAGTCGCACACAGCAGCTGCAGGAACACAGATTTCTCCACAAAATAGTGACACACGGTTATTTTAGCCTTCCATAAATTTACAGTGCTTCAAATCAATGCCACTGAAAATTCTAGAAAAATAATGCAAAACCTTTATTCATTACATTTCTCAATCTAAAAATGTTTCTTTTTATTTAAGGAAATGTATTAACTGACCCATGCGGGAGCCCACCTCAATGCCCTAACACAATTCCAGAATATATTCATAGAAGAAGTTAAAAACAATTATACAGAAATCTTGTAAGCAAGGGTTCAAATGTATCTTCATTTTAGAAATATGTATCCTCATTTTAGAAATCTCATCAACTCTACTTCTGCACATCACGTAACTGCAATGTTCCAGTCAAATCTTACTCATTCCCAAATGTGTGTAATCACGCTAGACAGAATACTTTTTTTTCTAGTTTTATCTAATATTTTATTTTCTTTGCTTAAATATTTCTGCCATATGATTGGATTACAGACAACCCAAAAACATGTCCACTCACAATCAAGGCTATTCCCAATCCTAATTATCTACAAAATACTGCAAAATGGAAAAGAAGGAGGGAAAAGATTAACAAAGCAAAGGCACGGGTGATCACCATCAGTTTAGACAGCACAACAATCAAGGTATGCACCAACTAAATCAAGTTTTTTTGAATAAGTATTTACAGATTCATAAAATAAAATGATACTTCCCTAAGAAAATCTAAAGGTACATGTAGACAACTGCCAAAACTATGAATTATGTTTATAACAGGTGCAAGTATTAATATTGAGGTTCGGAGTTTTGATTGATGTTGGGTTTTGTGGGGGTCTTCTTAATATCTAGTAGGCACCACAATTTTAGAACAACAGTATCAGCAATTTAAAAATCCACTGAAATCCAGCTGCTTAACATCAGGCATGACATCCTGCAAACTAGGCACATCCCTCACATTCAAAAAGCCTGTGGCAGGAAAATGGTGCAGAAACAAGAGCCAAAGGCTTCTACCAGTCAGGTGGGCAACAGGCAGGCAGAGCTGACCAGGGAGTGGCACTGGAAAAATGATCTCCTCTCTAGCACAACTCCACCTTGACTCACCTGCATTCATGACTCACTGACACCAGATTCAGGATTGCTACTTTTGAAGAATGAAGCATTTAAAATTTTACTACCTGCTTAGCAAGCACAGTATAATCTACTAAATACCAAGCTGCTTCAAAAGCTATGTACACTCAGTAATGGTATGTATGCCATTGCTGCAGAAGAGTAAGTCAATGGCCATCAATTCAGATTGCAGTTATGTATGGTATATGGTATCTTCTTTTATGCTTGAGTATATCACTTATATTAACTCAAAGGAATCCAAATGACCAGCTACTTAACCACTAAAATTATCTATCCAGAAAGAAGGAAAAAAAAATATCAAAGAACAGAGCAGACAAATCAAAAGGGCAAGTTGAAAAGACTTCTATAACAGAACATTGAAATCTGGTCTAGCTGCACCATTAAACAATCTAATACAGTTAAAACATGGGGGGGCAAAGCATTTTAGACGTTATTAATTTCCATGATCTGCATTAATATTTTCAAACCTTGATTCCTCCAAAACAGGAATTACAACCCTCAATGCATTTAAGAGCCTTTCCTGCATCACATTTTAGTTTTCCCTTTTTTTTTTCCTATTTTCATACATTTTGGTTTTCTGTTTTACATTCTAGGTTTCCATGTTTTTAAATTAAACACCAAACTAACTAATTCCTTGTTTCCCCCCTAAGGGACTAACTTCCTTTTCCATCAACTTAAGCAGGCATTTTATCAAGCACTCCCTGATCCACACCTGTTCTATAACAGCTCAGTATTACCGTTCATTAAACAATCCTACTAGGAGCCACACTGACTTTATGGGACTGCTGGAAAAGTAATGTCATACACAATGTATAGGCATAAAGTCTGTCTCTAAAAATAAGCTGGCTGTGTGACACTACAGCAGAAGTTCAACACATCATTCAATACACATGTCGTGACAAGCGAAGAATGTGTAACTAAAAAAGAATTGACCTGCAATGTAACTGTGGTTCTTGTCTTGGAAAAGACGTACTTATGGCTCAGCTTCGTATTTTGTAAATAAGAGACATTCATTCCAATAGGACCACTAGTGGTACTAAGCACATGCTTGCATTTTCACAGGGCCACAGCAATGGAAGGAGAAGTTGAGATACAAAACAAAGAATGAAACTTTGGCAAAGCTTTGACCTTGCACCTGCCAGAGAGGTGAAAGAAATATCTGAATAAAATAAACATGCAGAATCTCCTGTCAGCAAAACCAGAAAAGATCCTAAAGGAATACAACCAAGAGTGTTACAAGACAAGACTAACGGAGGAAGACACACGTTGTCACAGTAATGACATTACCCAGACTTTAACAGTTTTCTGCTATAGGAAGTCTATAACATTTCAGTTCATTATGATTCCCCATGCATCCCTTCAGACCCTCAAAGCTCATAAAAATGATGTGTCATATTTTGATACTTGTGCTAAATACAAGCTTTGTGATTACCAGTGTTTAAACTCAATACAATCCATACAGTCCTTACGGAGATATCTGATTAAATTTCTAATATCCATGAACTAGAATTTTAATATTGAATGCTCAAAATTATTTAAATATTAACGGAACATAAGTCATTTAGTGTCAAGTGGAAGGCAGATCCTTTATTATAGCATTAATTATTTGGGATATTAGCATTAATTTCTTTCTCTATTTGAATAAAATGGAATTCAAAACAGTGTGAATTTATGAATAGGCCACAATATAATTATTTCTATATTAGCCCTGCAGCACTAGCAGAAAGACTGCCTACAGACCTGAAAATGTAAGGGAAGGAGATTGATCATCAATTTTTCTTTTCATCTTTTTTCTGAAAGACAGGAAAAGTGATGCTCAGGATGTTTAAATTGCTTCACTCGTTTTATGATGTAAAAGTACACATCTTTATACCTATAAATGCCACCTACATATTTTTGCATTCAACATGCAATAATTGAATTGAAGCAAGATATACCATAACTAACAAAAACATTCTTCCTTAAAACCACAAAGCTGAAAAAATAGCAGGGACTTTTACAAAGTTTCAATACGCACTGGGAAAAATGCTATGTTGTAACTTACATTTCCAAAGTTGCTTCATACACAGAATTTCAAGTTCTGGTAGAAAGGATTAGTTAAAGATACAAACATGGGACTTTCTTCCCAGCACCTAAACGGTACCAGTTTTCAAGTCACTTATATTACGTGTATAACCAGACAGTATTGCTAACCAAAGTAATTCATAACTATAAATAAATAAATACACCACCATGCATGAAAAACTGCTGTTTGCAGATCATTTGAGTCAGTTACCAGAGCACTGGATACTGACAGACTGTAATCCGGCTTAACATTCCCATACAAAACACACAAAAACCAGCCTTTATAGGGTTTTACCCAACTTACAGGACCTTCTTCAGTCTGATTAAACCAGAAACACCTGGCCAACTGAGACTGCAACCTTACAAATAAACAACAGCCAAGCCTATAAATAAACCAAAGAAGCCATCTGTGCCACTGACTGCCCCTGTTTGCAGCCCATCTACACAGGTGTTAGCTCCTGGCCCTGCACTCTACAGCTGAACTACCCATGGAGTGTTTTTACCACCACTGACTGACAGCACTAACACAACATGAAAAAAATCAGTGAACAGAGTGCTCGCTTCCAACTTAACAAATACTCAAAACCTAACCTTCTGGTTTTGCTGAAATTTTTACTAAAAATACTGAAGGCATCTAAAACACATGCACCTTTAAAGTGACTGGATGAAGTCCAACTACCTTTTTTTCTCTTCTGCTATTTAGCAAACAAACTTTCAATCTAAAATTACCAATTAAATTTTCAACCAACATTAAATCTATTTAAAATGAAAACTCAAAGGATACTTGTAAAAACAAACTAAAAAACGCCTGAAATGAAACCCAAGACAAAGCTTACAGTAAGTTTTGCTAAGCCAAGTGGCAGTGTGCATTTGCATCAGCCCAAGTCTCCTGTGGTGGAATCCAGAATCCTTGACATGCCATCACTCAAGACCTGTCAAATTTGATAACACTCTGTGTGTGTGTGTCTGGAAGGACACCATCCATTCAGGGAAATGAACGTGTCATTTGTTGTCATGACAGCTATCAAAATTCAGCCCGAGAGCATATCATAGAGCCACGTATCTCTCCTTCCGCATTAAAAGGTTGAAAAATACTTTCCTTGTCGTCATCTGAAACATCATTAGGATGTCAACTAAGAAGTCAGCTCCCCCGAAACAGCAGTGGCCCAGGATGGCACTGGGAGCCAAGTCCGACACACAACAGATGTGGGAGAAACAAGTGTGATGGATACACTGCTATTGTAAGAACAGGAAGGAAAAACCTTGCAGCCATGGGTATGCTGAGGGTGTTCGTACTGCATTACAACCAAGAGGTCAGTATGATCAATGCTTGAGACTCTTCTTTGGTATCAATGCCAGGTTTTGCTAAACAGGAGGCTTAATTTATTGCTGTTCCTTGAAATGTTTATTAGACCAGAATGCTCTAAAAAAATTTAGAGTAATACACCAGTTTAACTCTCCATATAGTTAACTAATACTTAATTGGTATACAAAAAGCATTATTTCAGCCAACTTAAATTTGACAAGGATGAGTTAGAAAATCCTACTACGTTTCATTTATAGTTTATATGCTTAATGAATACCATCGTTCCTTTCTAAACCTTCCCACCCTTGCAAGGATCTGATCTTATTTTTAAGGAAAGGTTCTAAAACAGTGTTCAAGGACTTTTTGAAAGTAATATAAAAAAGCTATATAGTTATATCCAAAGAGGAATTGACGAATTTTTTTCCAAGACCTAGCTTCTATTTTCTTAAAACACATACTTTTAAACAATGCCCTGCTAGCAGAACCAATAACCCCACCCCAGCATCAGCAAAAAGCACCTGCTTTTGTTAACCCTCTTCCTGTTCTCCTACAGGGATTGATGGCTCCTCTGTATTTGCACAGAGCTGATCCAGTATAACCCGTAGGGAAAGACAGGCAAGAGACAGCACTCAGCTAAAAGCAGCTTCTCACACTGTAAGAGGACACGACCCTGCATCAGGAAGAGCATCCACAGCCTCTAGCTTCTCCATAAACTTCAGTACCTGCTGTCACACTTGTGTCATTTCTCTTTATTAAGGCTCTCATAAATACTCTGATTATTTCTAGAATGTAGAAACTTTAAACAGCTCAGAAGGCTAAAATCTGCCTTTCTATCAAATAATAAATATCAGCTAATAAACTGAAGGCCGGGACATGTATTTTTGGTTATTGATCTATCTTGGCTGATCAGCCCAGCTCTGGCACAGCAAATACCATCCACATTACCTCCGAGCACCACGCAACAGATACCTCTGAAGCGACAGAGGAAACCAATGCCCCGCCCAGCCAAACAGCACAACTGCTGAAACACAACAGGCTATCTAACTATATTTCCTTTTCTGATTAAATATCTTACATGAAACAAAGTTTGTATTTAATTTCATTAATTAAAAAAAAAATCTAAAAAAGGAGGCTGCCAAAGACAATTGCTACCTGATTCTGTAAACATACTACATCTACCATTTTTTGTCTGATAAAATTTCAGCTATATTCTATCTGTGGTATATCTCACTACCTGTTTTCACATCTGTTTCTAAGGTTGTGTGTCCTCTGCAGACAGTAACTGATATGAGTTGAGGAAAACTGGCTAAGGTAAAAACACACCCGTATAGCATTTTATTTTGCATTTGTATTTTGTCATGACTGTAAGAGAGAAGCAACACTTGAGAATTTAGGGATCTGCCAAGTGTGCCATGTTCAGCCCACTGTTTGCTCCACCGAATAATCAACAGTAGTTACATGTCACCTCATTAATACTGGCTAATGAGATCAGGACCAAAATCAGCACAGCAAACCTACAGTACAAAAAGCCTCTAAACCACAAAGTTTGTTTCTACAACTGTGAACAAATACAGGCTGTATCAGCATGCTTGAGCTTCCACTCTAACAGACATTTTTCTTAGCATGAGTATTTCTAAAACTTTACTGACACCGGGGTTTTGTGTATAGCTGCAGTAATTTAAAATGCAATGAGTTGCTATTCTCTAATTAAGATATACTCCTCTGCACCTGAATTCTTAAAATTCACAATACTCTATTAAAGCTTAAAAATGTACACTGTCAGGCCACCTCATTGCACACAAAGTTATTATTTATGCTGGGTTTAAGACGTGAACTCCCTTCATTAATGGTGAGAAATTAATTTGTTGTGTCACATATACTTAATTGAATAAAATATATATTACATATTTCAATGCACTTTCAACTTACTCATGTCATTAGCATTTATGAAACAATTAAGAATCCTTATGATGGGGAAAAAAGATTACTTCAAGGAAAAAAAAAAGAGCCAAAAATTTAACATTTGGAAGAATTACTTTACCCACCACTGAACAGAGCAATAGTTTAATTGGGCAGAACACCGATGACTACATTATTATGAGAAAACTAATGGGCCTAATTAATTTGCAAGAAAAATTTAAATTGGAACTACCTAAAACAGAAATAACTTTTGGATTCCTGGGCCAACGTGCATATATCTGCAAAGCAAAACAAACAGAAAAGTAATTTTTCAAAACGTGTACCAGGATCTCATGTAGTAACTTTTTCAAAAGACAGGACAATGGTCCACAGGTGAAGTGATTAGTGAAGGCCTCATTTCTCCACCTCAGGATGAAGAAACAATGCTATTTCCCACATTACAAACACCATCCCAGCTCTCTCTTAACATCGCTCACTTCAGGAACTAGTAAGAATTCTTGACTTTCACTCCCTGGAAACTATTGTTCTACAACATTTCTGTATACCTAGTAAATACAAGGACAAAGTGCACTGCCTTTAAGTTTATTATTTCATGAGAAGCAGAAAGCAGCTCTCCTGCAGAGTGCCTCAACTCTCCGCCTCTCCGACATGCCAGATGACCTACTTTGGGGGAGCGGGGTGTCCAGCAACGAGCACCCAGCACCTCACCCCGTTCTGATTAAACTAACCAAAACACGGCAGCATCTGGTTTCACAGTTTTCAGCTATATAAAAACTCCCTCAAACACCTCAAATAAATCCACATGAGTAATCCTCCCTCCTCAAAACACAGTGGCAATGGAGGGTTGGGAATAGCCAGGGCTTAGAAACCATCAGTCCCTCAATGCAAAACAGAAAATATTTTTCTAGAACATACACTTTGCATTCAAAGATGCCTTGGTTTTGATTTCAAACCTGCGGCAAGTAAATTGATACAGCACCTGTCTCCATGAGTCTGGAAGCAGCTTTTATGCTCAAGAAGCATGAAAAATGCAGATACTCTGGGTAGTCTTGCTGCTCCTCAAGACCACGACCAGCAAACAGAGCTATCTGGGTATCACTTTTCGAGTCACTACTGTTACAGTTTCTACCGAGGAAAGCCATGAGCGTTGCAAAGGATTAACATACCAACAACAACACAAGGCACAAAAAAACAAAGGCTGGAAAAGCAGCAGACACTGCTGACCTTGTCTCTCTTCTTTAGCTAGCAGAAGATGCAAGGTGACACTGAAGAGAGCAAACACCTTTCCGTAAGCTTCCAGACAGCAAGCCAGGAAACTAGAAAGGAAAAGAGAGGAAGGGGAGATAAGTTCCCTTTCTCTGTGGCAACAAGGCAAAGGCTGAAGTTCTGAATTTATCATTTGCTCAGTAGCCAGGATGCAATAAAAAGGATCATCCAGACTATCAAGGGCTAACTCTGCTGTTAGTTTTGGGAAAATATAGCAAAAGAGATTTTGCGTATCATTTTTTTTCACAAAAGCAATCAGAAACATAATCTGCTAGAAGTAAGAGGCAAATGCAACAGCTAATGTTGCAATGACAGAACAACAGCAACAAGAGCTAACATTATAATGAATCTGTATCTGTTTCATGGCCTATATAAAAATATTTGCTAATTACAGCCTTGATCTTCATGGTACAGGTGCCTTCTATTGCTACATTTATTCACTGTTCCCAAAAGTGACATCTTCTGTCAAAGTCACAAGAAGAAAGTCAGTTACAAAGACAAAGCGATCTGCTTAACTTCCTTAACAGACTTGGGCAAGACAGAGGATTTCGATTTCCAGAGTTGTGAAATCAATATTTCAGAGAAGCAACAACATTACGTCAGAAATTATAATCCTAAAAATGAAAACACAGTATTGTTAACATCACCTATGTGCTGCGGACTGCTTCAGATTCCTAAAAAGCAGTGGCAAAACAAGTAATTTCAAACAGAAATTCTTCATAATCTCCTACCCAGTGAGTCCTTTCAAATTCCTCCATGTTAAGTTACTGGTCCAAACTCCCGATGATACAAACCATGCGTGGTTAGGCCATGAAAATTTGTTTTTACAAAGGCCACTACCGCATTTCATGAAAGAGAAGTCTAATTCTCCCACGTTGAGCTGCTAGAACAGCAGCAGTACGTTCCTCAGAAACAAAAATGCTACATGGGAAGGGGAAGAAACGCTGTTCAAGCTGAAGAACACTTTAAATTCTTGACGACTTTCAGTCACCATTCAACTTTTAAAATAACAAAAGGTTTCACTTTGTTTTACAAAAACATGACAGCTCCGAGTGAAATACTACATGGAATTCATGGAATAACCCTGATGCACCCAGAGGGCCACATTCACTGTTAAAAAACAGTGGAAGATATTAACGTAGGAACTAGAACCGACAGCAATCATGATCAGCCAGCTGCAGGTCAGACCTGAATTACAAACCTGAATCCCGATCTGACAACCTGATCTGAGACAGGCCAAAGTGCCTACCCCACCAGCAAAGGGTAGCTGTTAGCCTGGGCACATTTTTAATTAAAAACAGGGCGAGAAGACTTATAAACTTCAGTAATTTTCTTCCCAAAACACGCAGGGATGCGCTTCACTGAACACTCAGTACACGAGGTGTAATTTTACCTTTGTGCCCTTTACCTACACTAGCATCGACCGGGGCCACAGTGCACCGCGCTCCTCGAGAAAACCCCCGGCCTCAACCCTACTAAAGTCGAAAGTCGGTGACGGAAAGAAAAAAGAACTGAGCGGGCCGAGGGCCATGTCCCCGCCGCAGCCCGATGTGCCCGCCCG